>CDHK01000014.1:486344-516003 GCA_001048715.1 Penicillium brasilianum
TACCATAAGTATAGAGACAACTATATATAGCTCATCAATCGTATATTCATGTGAGTGCTGAAATTCATTCGCCCTTCTATGAGAATCTCTCACTGATAAATTCTAGGCCGACTCTGCTTAATTCATCAGCTAGTCTTCTAACCACCATGATCAGCCTTTATACTAGGCATAGAGATGACTGGTCAATCATGGCTCTTCTAACTGTGATTGCATCCAGTCTTTCCGTTGCATCTTCATTCATTTTGCTAGTAATATACCGGTTTGTTAAGCTTGAAAAGGTGAAAAAGCAGCATGATCAACTTCAAAGTACACATGATCATCTCCGTCGTTCCTAGAAGTTAAAGTGTTTCATAGATGGAAATACTGTACATACATTCTAGTTCTGGATAGCACAAGAATACTCAGTCTCTATAGATACCTATGTCATTCGTGAAGATTAAACTCGAACTGAGCTAATCATTTTCAAATGTTATGGGGATCGCAGCATTGCAAAGCCATTTTGCGGCTCGGTACTTCCTAGCCTTAATTAGAATACCCAAAGTAGTTACCAAGACTCATCCATCCCGACCCTGCCTGGTTGATTATCCAAATTTTCCAATTAAGGGAGTACTCCTCGAAAGGATTTTCGCAGAACGCTTTTACCGCTAAGCCTAGCAGTCAGAAAAAATCCCTACGACCACCAAAACGCATCCTTGCGACCACTAAAACGAATCCCTGTGACCACCAAACCGAATTCCTGCGACCACCAAAACGGATCCCTGCCATTACCAAAATGGATCCCTACCATCACCAAAATGGATCCTTGTCACCACCGGATTACCACTGAAAAAATTCATTGAGCTAGCCTTTCAAACAGGTAGAGTGGTAAACTGCTTCTACACGTCATACCATTCTTACAATGCCATTCGCCAACCATTCTGTTCCATTCACCCCACCCAGAACAATCTCAGGTCTCTAAGAAGGATACTCGGTTCTATTTCTATATGTTTTAACGTTAGCCACATGTATGACCTCTGAATCTTCCAAATCAATGTGCACCCAGTTGTTTACTGAGTGATGGATGCACTCGTTATCTACGCTATAACAGCAGGAGGCGTACTCCTAGCTCTTGTCCTCATCAAACTTGTAAGGTCACTTTCCTGGTGGAAGAGTCCTGTTCGGGTCTTTGTTTACCGTCATATTATCTATCCTTATGTTATTTCTCGCCACACCCTTTGGGGCCCTTGGAGCCCAATCGGAATATTTGAGCATCTGATTTATATCACGGTGAACTCTATCCTCGTTTTCTTTCAAAGGACCTCGCTGGAACATGTCGCACGTCGCGCTGGTAGCCTATCGCTCATCAACATGATTTTACTCCTGGCAGCAGGCCACTTGAGCTACGCAGCCGACCTTTTGGGAATTTCTTTGACAAGATACCACAAGATGCATCGAGCAGCGGGTTGGATGACAATAGTGCTGGCAGTGCTTCACGTCGGCGCCTTTGGCTTCAACCTAAAAAGCTCAACCGCGGATTCAAATCTTTTCGCCATAATTGTAAGTGAAACCAGAGAATAACAGCTCCATTTATTATGTCTAATATACCTAATAGGCAGTTACATGCTTGGGAGCCCTTACGCTGATGTCACTTTCTGTTATGAGAAAGCTTTCCTACGAATTCTTTCTTAGGTCGCACCAGGGCTTAACGATCGTTACGATATATGGAATTTGGAAACACATCCCCAAAAGCGAGCTACTGCCATGGCTATATCTCATCATCGGGATAAGTGTTTTTGCTATCACATCAAGCTTGTCCTTCGCAAGGTTGCTCTACCGAAACGGTATTTTCTCGGGAAATGGATACCCACGGGCAGTCTTAACAAGCAACGCGTACGGGTCCAATCAAGACGAAGCAATCGTGAACATACCATTTAAAGTCCGTCTTCTCTTACCGAGGCCGGTCAAGGTAAAAGCTAGGCAGTACATCAACTTGTGGCTTCCTGCGGTGAGCTTCTGGTCGTGGGCACAAACTCACCCCTTCACGATTATTTCGTGGTTATAGGGGAAACAATCGGTGCTAGAACTTTTGATTCAGCCTCGCAAGGGCCTTACTAGTATGATTAGTCGTTAACTACGAGCTATTGGCTCGGATAGGTACTCCTCTATAGCACTCTACAGCGGGCCTTATGGCCTTAGCGAGCCTATTTACGACTATAAGAACGTGCTACTTATTGTAAGCGATTCTAGGCTTCTAGCTATATTACCTTACGCTAGGAAGTTAATTCATAGATATAATATATAGAAATTACGGGTTCGTCGAGTATATCTTATCTAGTAAGTTGAAAATCGCGGTAGGTCACTATTAATCAATTAATAAGAGCCCCACTAATAAAGTAGAAATCGCTATTACGGCATAGGAGCATATTAATAAGCTATTAAAGGAGGACGTGCCGGATAATAGATACGTAGGTAACTAATTTTATATATATTAGAGAAATCATATCTAATAAAGTAAGTAGACACTAACTATATCTATTTACGTTAGAAAGGATCCCTCGCTACGTAAAAGGTTACTATTTAGGAATTACGAGCGAGCCTATTTTTATAAAGGAGCCCCTAACTACGTAGATATTATTCTAATAGAGCTTTCTGAGGAGAACGGAAAGAAACCGTTACTATAGGATAATCGAGGATAAATACTTATAATAAGTAAGATATCACTTTAGTTCCCCTCTAACACCTAAAAGCTAAATTAAAGTATAGCATCGACATCCGGAGATATACACGATAAATTACGGGGAACCGTTCGATAGTACTTACATCAACGTTTAAACATAATATACCTTAAATACTAGCCGTAGTCTAAGGAGAGTTAAAGAATAGTAAATATAATATCGAACCTTCTATACTATATCTCTAGGTTTATGAAATTCAAAAGATAATAAACACTACGATTATTGTGAAGGGCTGAAGCAAGACTTGATTCAATCTAACTAGGCTAACATGCTGTTTACAAAAAGCTTAAGGAGGGGAAGTTTATCCTGCGCGTTCTCCACGTTAATATGCCAAGGTCTCGTGATACACGTGACCTATATCGGGCACTGGCCCGTGACAGATAGTAATAGCTATGGTAGTTCTATTATAAGAGTCTCCGGTAGTCTTTAATTAGAGCGTATAGAATCTTGATACTATAGTATTATAGAGTTAATAGGAATATCTTATACCTCTATAATTGTCACGGGCCAGTGCCCGATATAGGTCACGTGTATCACGAGACCTTGGCATGTTGACGTAGAGAACGCGCAGGATAAACTTCCCCTCCTTAAGCTTTTTGTAAACAGCATGTTGGCCTAGTTAGATTGAATCAAGTCTTGCTTCAGCCCTTCACAATAATCGTAGTGTTTATTATCTTTTGAATTTCATAAACCTAGAGATATAGTATAGAAGGTTCGATATTATATTTACTATTCTTTAACTCTCCTTAGACTACGGCTAGTATTTAAGGTATATTATGTTTAAACGTTGATGTAAGTACTATCGAACGGTTCCCCGTAATTTATCGTGTATATCTCCGGATGTCGATGCTATACTTTAATTTAGCTTTTAGGTGTTAGAGGGGAACTAAAGTGATATCTTACTTATTATAAGTATTTATCCTCGATTATCCTATAGTAACGGTTTCTTTCCGTTCTCCTCAGAAAGCTCTATTAGAATAATATCTACGTAGTTAGGGGCTCCTTTATAAAAATAGGCTCGCTCGTAATTCCTAAATAGTAACCTTTTACGTAGCGAGGGATCCTTTCTAACGTAAATAGATATAGTTAGTGTCTACTTACTTTATTAGATATGATTTCTCTAATATATATAAAATTAGTTACCTACGTATCTATTATCCGGCACGTCCTCCTTTAATAGCTTATTAATATGCTCCTATGCCGTAATAGCGATTTCTACTTTATTAGTGGGGCTCTTATTAATTGATTAATAGTGACCTACCGCGATTTTCAACTTACTAGATAAGATATACTCGACGAACCCGTAATTTCTATATATTATATCTATGAATTAACTTCCTAGCGTAAGGTAATATAGCTAGAAGCCTAGAATCGCTTACAATAAGTAGCACGTTCTTATAGTCGTAAATAGGCTCGCTAAGGCCATAAGGCCCGCTGTAGAGTGCTATAGAGGAGTACCTATCCGAGCCAATAGCTCGTAGTTAACGACTAATCATACTAGTAAGGCCCTTGCGAGGCTGAATCAAAAGTTCTAGCACCGATTGTTTCCCCTATAACCACGAAATAATCGTGAAGGGGTGAGTTTGTGCCCACGACCAGAAGCTCACCGCAGGAAGCCACAAGTTGATGTACTGCCTAGCTTTTACCTTGACCGGCCTCGGTAAGAGAAGACGGACTTTAAATGGTATGTTCACGATTGCTTCGTCTTGATTGGACCCGTACGCGTTGCTTGTTAAGACTGCCCGTGGGTATCCATTTCCCGAGAAAATACCGTTTCGGTAGAGCAACCTTGCGAAGGACAAGCTTGATGTGATAGCAAAAACACTTATCCCGATGATGAGATATAGCCATGGCAGTAGCTCGCTTTTGGGGATGTGTTTCCAAATTCCATATATCGTAACGATCGTTAAGCCCTGGTGCGACCTAAGAAAGAATTCGTAGGAAAGCTTTCTCATAACAGAAAGTGACATCAGCGTAAGGGCTCCCAAGCATGTAACTGCCTATTAGGTATATTAGACATAATAAATGGAGCTGTTATTCTCTGGTTTCACTTACAATTATGGCGAAAAGATTTGAATCCGCGGTTGAGCTTTTTAGGTTGAAGCCAAAGGCGCCGACGTGAAGCACTGCCAGCACTATTGTCATCCAACCCGCTGCTCGATGCATCTTGTGGTATCTTGTCAAAGAAATTCCCAAAAGGTCGGCTGCGTAGCTCAAGTGGCCTGCTGCCAGGAGTAAAATCATGTTGATGAGCGATAGGCTACCAGCGCGACGTGCGACATGTTCCAGCGAGGTCCTTTGAAAGAAAACGAGGATAGAGTTCACCGTGATATAAATCAGATGCTCAAATATTCCGATTGGGCTCCAAGGGCCCCAAAGGGTGTGGCGAGAAATAACATAAGGATAGATAATATGACGGTAAACAAAGACCCGAACAGGACTCTTCCACCAGGAAAGTGACCTTACAAGTTTGATGAGGACAAGAGCTAGGAGTACGCCTCCTGCTGTTATAGCGTAGATAACGAGTGCATCCATCACTCAGTAAACAACTGGGTGCACATTGATTTGGAAGATTCAGAGGTCATACATGTGGCTAACGTTAAAACATATAGAAATAGAACCGAGTATCCTTCTTAGAGACCTGAGATTGTTCTGGGTGGGGTGAATGGAACAGAATGGTTGGCGAATGGCATTGTAAGAATGGTATGACGTGTAGAAGCAGTTTACCACTCTACCTGTTTGAAAGGCTAGCTCAATGAATTTTTTCAGTGGTAATCCGGTGGTGACAAGGATCCATTTTGGTGATGGTAGGGATCCATTTTGGTAATGGCAGGGATCCGTTTTGGTGGTCGCAGGAATTCGGTTTGGTGGTCACAGGGATTCGTTTTAGTGGTCGCAAGGATGCGTTTTGGTGGTCGTAGGGATTTTTTCTGACTGCTAGGCTTAGCGGTAAAAGCGTTCTGCGAAAATCCTTTCGAGGAGTACTCCCTTAATTGGAAAATTTGGATAATCAACCAGGCAGGGTCGGGATGGATGAGTCTTGGTAACTACTTTGGGTATTCTAATTAAGGCTAGGAAGTACCGAGCCGCAAAATGGCTTTGCAATGCTGCGATCCCCATAACATTTGAAAATGATTAGCTCAGTTCGAGTTTAATCTTCACGAATGACATAGGTATCTATAGAGACTGAGTATTCTTGTGCTATCCAGAACTAGAATGTATGTACAGTATTTCCATCTATGAAACACTTTAACTTCTAGGAACGACGGAGATGATCATGTGTACTTTGAAGTTGATCATGCTGCTTTTTCACCTTTTCAAGCTTAACAAACCGGTATATTACTAGCAAAATGAATGAAGATGCAACGGAAAGACTGGATGCAATCACAGTTAGAAGAGCCATGATTGACCAGTCATCTCTATGCCTAGTATAAAGGCTGATCATGGTGGTTAGAAGACTAGCTGATGAATTAAGCAGAGTCGGCCTAGAATTTATCAGTGAGAGATTCTCATAGAAGGGCGAATGAATTTCAGCACTCACATGAATATACGATTGATGAGCTATATATAGTTGTCTCTATACTTATGGTAAAGCCAACCTATGAGCGTTAATCCCACGACAAAGAAAACGCCCGCTAGAGTAAGTAGTGGGGGGTTTTGGATGCTTTTGAGGATCACCGCTCCCGCTTTATTATCTGATAAGGTGTTGTGGAGAGTAGCTGATGCTTAAAGGGATGTGAACGTGCTAGGGACTACTAGATAACCCGTAAGTAAAACCTAATGAGCTCTACTTACTAGCAAATTATATTGCCATAGTATCTTGTTAGCCTCTAGAATCATTCGAATATAGTATGTCTCTAGGGGCTTATATGACGAGCTTTCTTATTGATGGCTAACCTGGGGGGAGATACTAGGAGCTATAGTAAGGACTTTACTATGTAAGATAGGATATAGTATTAGTAGATACTTCATACCTTTTATATCTCCTGCTAAGCCCGTTATTTTGGGCGCCTAGCCAATCTAGACTATATAGCTGACGTCTGTCTTAAAACGGTCTGTTTCAACCATATACCAAAGGAATCTAGTCATTCTACCGGGGGTAAGTATATGTCGAGAAGCTTCATACGCTATATTATACCTAACTATGTTACCCGATACACCGTAAACTAGATGCAATAAACTTTATCTTTCTGCCTCGCTACTGCTATCTGTCTCGTCCTGAATATCGAAAAAGGTTGGTTCTATAGTCTTGTGGAGATCCTTAAGTCTACTATATAGTTCAAACCTTGCGGTAAAGTACTCCTTAAGCCTTTAGGGGTCGTGAGGTAGGGTATATATGCTTTTTATATCGTTGAACGTTTTGCGCACTAGCTTGGGAATAGTGTAATAAAATTCCTGTTAATCGTTTAGTAAACCTCCCTATAGCGGATTTACCGAAAAGCTTACAAGCGTTTCATCCGAAGGTAGCCACGAAGCGTCGTAGGAGGAATTATAGATATAATTTTCTCTATCGTGAACGATAAGAAGATAAATATTGGCACTATAAATTTCCGAAAGCTGATGAGCTTTCTTCTTAAGGGTGTCGCATCTCTTTTGAAATGTAACTCGGGTGTTTCTCTGGGCGTTAGGACCACCTATCGTTAGACCTTGGCTGAGTGAGTCTGGGACTTGATAAGAATGTGCCCTAAGAGGTGACTTAGGCCGTAGAGATTTGAGCTAGATCTAAACGTGTAGAAAGGGAAGTAGTAATTATTTATAGTCTAGGGACTACTTAGAATCTATTCTCTAGAGAGTTAGGGATGGAAGAACGCCATATCTAATTCGTAACTTAATCTTGGGGGCGTTTCCTAGAACTGGGGTCTCTGGACTCCTACGATTCGGCGATCTTCCTCTTATTTCTAATGGTACCTTTCTTGTCGTCACATCCTAGGTATGATTTGCGAGAAGGAGAGCCATGATCGCTATGGCCGAACGATGACTGTAAACCTTGTCTGGAAGCAAAGGTAGTAACACTCTCGGGAAAGCCAGATATTCTCTATCTTTTCTTTGTCTTTGACTGGATGTAGATATTAATAGTGTAGTCTAAATGGCGAGTTAAGAACGAGATTGGATGATTGTAACACCTATATGAAGGGCATAGACTGTCCAGTCCTCCGAATCTATTAATTAAACTGCTGTCTGAGACATAGCTAAGGCTATCAGGGTAAAGATTTTCTAAAGCTAGGATGATCTCTCGGGCTGGACCTTTATAGCGCACTAATCTAGGGCACTAAAACGGTAAGGATGTTTGCTCTGGTAAAGAGCTAACCTGGAAAAAGAATCTAGAGATTAGCAATGTGGTTGCCGCGTTCCGGGCTATCCGTGCACTTCTAGGCTGGAGAAGTATAAGATCGCGATAATCGTTTATGGCCCCTACCGCGTTAATCGTCTGAGGTGTATTTGCTAATAAGATATCTAGGCGGTGGTAGTTACCTCGGACTGACTTGCTTAGGCTACCTTCCTAATTCTTCTACTTAGTGTCTGTGTCTATTGTAGATATCTATGCGTTAAAACCTCTGCGAAGAAAACTGTCGCGAAAGATGTGGCGAAAATGGGGAATCTGCTCGTTTAGAGGGGCTTTTCCGGTTCCTATGGACACCATCCGAATGGATCCTGTGAATAGGGGCTAGATCTGGTTGTAAATCTGACTCGTAATCTCCCTAGCAAAGTTATGTTTTAATCCACCGTCCTGAAAGGAACTAACTCCCTCGAAATCTATAGGGGTAAAAAAGCTTATAAACCAATCATTTAGTGAATTGAGGGAAGCTAATGCATGGGATTAACTTATAAAGGAGCGGCTGCTGTGGTACGGCTACTGTTCTGCCCGTTAGTAAGGCACGCTTCTAATTATATTAGGGGGGGGGGCGGGGTAGGAACCGTACGCTTTGTATACGCTAGGCTCGTTTCCTATTTCGTCGGGGCGTATTATACGGTGCCCTAGGAGTGTTAGTTATAATATAAAATATAGTTACGTATAACTTACTATATTTGTTCTTCGAGTCCTTAGATATATTGAAGTTTCCGATGATAAATGCACCCGTGCTCCTAGAAATGCTGGTTACAATTACTCCCACCTTTAGGCCGGACCGTCTATGACCCGGAGAACGTTCCCGTGTAGCACCAAAAAGTAGGCGATTTTCTCCGAAAGCGCCTTTTAGAGTAGTATCGAAGACTTGTGAGTTATAATAGCTGTCGTAGAGAAGCTATTGAAACCATTTGGTCACTTTACTAAGGAGCGATTTGTAGCCTGAAATTTGAAGGAGGGGAAAAATCGACCGTCGTCTTTCCCTGAAAATCTGGTTCGCTAGTGTATTGAAGCGCTCGGAGTATTCTGCGATATCCTATAATATTGTAAATAATCCTAGAGTAATAAGCCCTCCTATCGTTAGATAATAATCAGGCTTTTTATGTCTATGTATAGACGTTGTAGTAAGTTTGATTTTAACTGACCTGAGCTTGTGCCGATAGCGAGGTCCACTATATCGTGAATAGTATAAGGCCGTAACTGCTCCTCTATTAGGAGAAGGAATTCTAAAGGTATAATACCTCTGACTCCTCCCCTATTAAGCGCGAGGATAGAAGGGCTTATGGTGGGTGGAAGAATATCTATAATTAGGGGCTTTCGGTAGAGATAGTAGAGACAGCCTGTGACCGTAAACTGGTACTCTAACCCCGGCGCCGGTTCCCTATAGACCTAGGTATAGCGATCGTATAATGTATGACCATAGTCTAGAACGTGCTGAGCGGTATGTAGAATGTAGAATAAGTAGATGAGATTACTCCGTAAATAACTCAGTTAACCGCTCTGAGATTTAAGTTGTTTTCTCCGTAAGTCTGCTACATTGATTAAGCCTCCCGAGAAAAGCTTAAATTGTTTAGAGAAATGCCGATCAATCAGATTTGCCTGTTCATTCGGATATAAGCCTAACTATGGCTCTTGAGCTTTGCTTTAGGCTTTGCTATACGCCTGAATCACGATCTTCCGGTATAGGGTTTCGAAAACATCATGAGGATTTGTTGCTATAACTGTTAGGTTTATTAACGTAGAGAGTATATTTCTGATATACCGAACATCCCCGGTACGTAATGATCCATAAATAGAGCCGATGCAATAGATGGTGCTAACTCATCCGGATATAAGCGCGCGCGATCGGCGATCCTAAGATAATGTACGAGGTTTAATTCCGCGCTCGGACTTACGGGGCGATCCATTCGCGTGGCTTTCACTACGTCGAACGAATTCCACGAATCTCCGAGAGTGTGGTGAAAAGCTGATTAGAACAGAGCTCGAAAGTGGATAGCGTTCGGACGAGCGTGATGTATCTGTCGAAGAAAAGATATAACGGTTACTTCGTCGGTGATATAGGCTTTGATCCGCTGGTAGTTCGCTGTTTCTGATAAACCGCCCTTATGTAGAACAAGAAAGGAAACATTGGAAAATAGTATAGATAAGTCTTTGTACCCTTTTCCCTGAAGATATTCGTAGAACACGATGTTGAACGGTCGTTCAGCATCCTTGTCTGTGACTCTAGTTCTATATATAAGAATCAACCTCGGTAAGAGTGTCCGAGAAAGGGAAGATGCTGAACTAAGTTCTATGCAGTTAACCAAGAACTCGACGACCTTTCTCATACTGGAAATGTCATCAACGAATATGTATACTATATCCGTAAATAGAAAGATAAGCCGTGACTATAGTACCTGTAGTAGTCTTCCCGCGGAATAGTCATCCTACGACACGGATTGACCTATTCTAGCGTTAAGTTTTAATGTGGGATGGAAGCGTTCCGCCTCTATAATGTCACCGTTAGCCAAAAGAACCGGCTCTCGACTTTCGAGGGAGGCAACGTTATATCTAAGCTGGATCTTTGATTTTGAGATGTGTCTCTTGATATTGTTCTGGGTATACACCTGCTGAAGGGCGTGGTCCTTAGTTTGCCTGCCTAGAAAAACACATAACGATGGGTACTGGCTTTGGGGGTCTGGAAACTGGTTGATTACGTGTATTAGGCGACCGTGATCTAGGACAGTAAGACTGGAATCCTCTTGGATACTAATATTAAACTAGCCGATATCTATCGTATTCTGCATTGTGTGAGATTTATGGAATGGAATCTCTTTCTCTTCTCTAATGAGAGTTCTGGCCAGAGTATTTAAGATCCGGCTTACCCCTTTATTTTACAGATTGTTTTATAGCTGGGGTGAGAGTTGAATCTGGACTCGCGATATCGTGACCGAAGACAACCCGAAAACGGTGATTATTCTTAACCCCCTGACACTACTATATTCTACTCACCCTATGCTCACCTTATTCTCACTATTGCTCACCTAGTCCCCGCTCGCCCTACTCTAACGTACTTTTGCTGTGTAAAGATAGAAATATTGGGGTGGTAAATAGTAACCTGTTTGAATCCAGTGCTTGGCTTGAGTTACGCAGCTAATCAAATAAGACGAACTTCCAATATAGGCGTATGTTGGTACGGCGTGCGCTTAAAACATGGAATATATTAAATGCCCTCGTAACCGAAGATTGCCTTTATCTTCTTTAATCATGTCTTATCCCGGTGGCATAGGCATCCATGAGGCTCCGATGTCTTGTGCTTCTATGCATGAAATACTGATAGCCAGTCAAATTCTTTCGTATTTCCTACCTCTTGATGAGAATGAAAGTGTAATTATAGATAGCTCCTTGGTGAATATCCAGGATCTCTTCTAAGACGGCGACTTGTAACTTCCTGATATCGTATCTCCTACGTGTTAGGGCCCGTTAGTAGAGGCCTATATGGTAGAGGATCTCGGTAATAATCTAGTTAAACCCCTTTAACAATGTAGGTAAGCAAAGGTAACCTTTGTCCACTGATTGCTGAGGTACTGTCGTTCTAACCGCGTGTCACCGTAAGTTACTCTTCAATACCTAGGCCTCTGCACGGGACCGGAAAGACCGCACCCAAGACCACATTAGACCGCACCGCGCGGTCTTTGGTCCCAGACCTTGAGACCGCTGGGCGGTCCTATATTTTTAGGGACCGCACCACTGCGGTTTGGTGCGGTCCTGCGGTCCTGCAAAGAAGTAAAACATCTTAAACCCTAAGGTATGCATAATTTATGTAGAAGTCGCCTGTATTTTTGAGTATTCTGCTTTTAAATGATATTTAATTTTATATAATTCTGAGGTAGGAGTAAAGAATAATTCTTTGTTTGGTGTCTGTTGATTTCTAACGAAAAAGCGAGGATTGATTGATTGCCTTATGAATAGCTTTTGTGGTTCTTGTTTCTATTAAAGATATACAAAATTCTCATCCTGTCTTAAGCGCTTTAGAACACGCCTAGATGAACGCCTCTGAGTAGTCCTCCCTTCTTCTAAGTGGCTATTATCAGGCAGGGGAACCTCATTATCATCGTTAAGTTCAAATAGCTGATCCGAGGTAGCCCTTCTCTTTCTAAGCGCTCGCGCACTAGGAAGTTAGATAGTTTCGGCAGAATCTTCAGTAGTGGATAGGTCTTCCTCGTCATCACTAATTGGATCAAATTATTACTCTTTCTTCTGGGCGTCCTTCTGCTCTTTCTTTGCTTGCTTCTCTTGCGTAGAAAGATACTCATCAACTAGGGCAAGCTACTCGGACTCCACGTCGAATTTTGTTATACACATAAACAATATTAATTCCTTAATTATCTGCGGTTTTAGTGAGCCCCGGCGATAATGGCAGATATCACGCGTAGAGTTAAATAACCGCTTAACGCTAGAACCACTGGCTGGTGTTATAAGGACGTCTCGGGTAAGGCTTGCCAGAATAGGATATTTATTTTGGTGTTCTTTCCAGAAAACGAGAGGGGTTGCTTCGACAGTACCTAGTGAGGTTGGTATAAGAGAAGGAGTATATAAGAAGAGGTATATAGATTAACTTACTACTTCTAAGATACCGTGTAATCTCATCTAGAGCCGTCACGTTTAACTGAAGAGATATAGTAGGTCTCAGAAGGATATCAATGTCAGAGACATCTTAACTTATAGGCTGGAGAGTTGATGTAGACTGTGCCTCTTCGTAGCGCTACCGGTAAGGCTGAATATAAGCCTCTAGCGACTACTTATAGCGAGGCCCCTAGTGAGGTTCCCATTCAGATGTTATAAAGAACTCTAGTTTGTTCCGTGGTCCTAGGATAGTCGTAATTACATAGAGATCACTAGGAATATTATCAGTCTTTCTATAATACTCTATAAGCTTATCGCGCGCACGGTTAAGCGCGGACTTCATCACTCTCTTCTAACTAACCTTCTTTCGCGCTAGCTGCACTTTCGCCTTATTAATATATGTGAATAGGGCGTTATAGATACCAAAGACGTTATAGATAGTCACGTCTGTAGTTGCCGAAAGAGATAAAGTGAATTTGAAGAAGGGATAAGTAATTAACAGAAGATAGTTAACTTATCGCCATTCATCTCTGTCCATCTTTATATTAGCGAGGTTAAATTAGACACAGAAGTCATTAAAGGCAGACTATAATCGCCGGGCACGCCTAAGCATAAGGAACGTGGAATTCTATTGTGTCCGAATATCTTGTATAGGTATAAGCTTAGGCTCTTTCGTCTGAAGCCTTATAAAGCTCTCGCGGCGCTAGGGACTTTTGTTGATGTAGACTGCTATCTTCCGAACCTAGAATATAGTGCGAATTAGTAAAGAAAGAGAGATAATAGTAAGAGATTAGAGAGAGCTAGACCTTGTTTAGAGTATCCACGATCTTTCTATTCTCTTGCCGAGCTATATGCCCTTTCTCGGTCTATTTAATCTCTTCCCTCTCGTTTCCTAGGTTCGCGTCTATCTAACTAAGAAGCTCCTTTAAACTAAGCTGTATAATATGTGCGATACATAGTATACGAATAACCGGTATACTACTAGGTAGCTGTAGGGATTCGACGACCTCTTAAAGGCTACCGAGTAATATTCCGTTATTAGATGCGTTATTAGTAGTAATAGTTAATACCCTCTTAGTAATCCGATGCTTCTTAAGAAGGTCAAGTAGGATAGTGCTTAGATAGGCCCCCGTATGTGAGCTATATAGAGGTTCAAAGCTAAGTAAGAGCTCTCGGTAATTCCACTCTTAGTTAATGAAATAGCCCGTTATTGCTATAAAAGCTTGGCGAAATGGTGAGGTCTAGTAATCTAATGTAATAGAGAGCTTAGTATCATTAGGAAGCTTCTGTAGAAGAGTATACTGGCGTTCTTCTACGATCTCTTAAAGATAACGGCGGACTGTGGTTGTAGTTGGGATTTCGGGGAAGTAGGGAGTAAGCCGGGCTATCTTAAGAAGGGCGCGAAATTCAGGATACTTAATAAGCTAGAAGGGTAGCCGCGAGGTAGTAATAAAGGTAATTAACCTTTCTATCTAAGCTTACGGCGTAAATAATGCTTTACGAGACGACAGATATGCCTAGAAGGGGTATTTTATAGGATTAGTAACAATTAGAAAAAGGTAGACTAATTATCTATACCCCATTCTTAATAGCCTTCCTAATATCTTACGACTAAGTCGGTCCTCTCCGATAGGCACCTACTTACGAATAATACCTATTCATAGTAGATGTTCCCCGGCGCTTATCGGTAGGATGGGTAAGGATATAGTCGTAATTCTTGTATATTACCTTAGGAGACCTATCCTAGATAGTAGCGACCTAGTAGAAGTGGCCCTAACATTCCGTATTGCGTCTACCCTCAAAGATATTCCGTTTTATCTTACTTCTATACTCCGTCTTTAACCACCAGACGATGAAATCCTCATTCGCTATTTCTGTCTAGAGGATATAGTTTTTTCTTTTAGGAGGACTAACGCGTTCGAGTATTTCTAGGATAACAGGAGGAATTGCCGGTCGGAGTAAGTTCACGTCAGGAGTAGAAGTTGGCGTTTCGCGCCCGTCGAGGTTAAACAGCCCATTAGATATGAGGAAGGAGAAAGTATCTCGTGGATTATCCTTAAAAGCCGATGAGGGATACCGATCAGAGAACTAAGAGGAGGCCTGACTCTGTAACATTTTGACGAAATAAGTATTAGATAGGACGGGGGGAGGTAAAGGACTTAAGGAGATACCTACTAAAATATTTCCGTCTACTAGAAAAAGCTGAATAAAGGATTTTCTCTAGGAGAAAGCTACTATATAGGCATGATTTAGATAGATCAAATTGAATTATAATAGTGATTAGGCAGTAGGCTCTACTCTACTACGATCCGATAGGATAAGGGCTACGAAGACCGTAGAAGACCGCATAGAACCGTAGGAAAACCGCAATAGACCACATAGAGGGCTGCAAAGACCGTAGAAGACCGTAAAGAACTATAAGGAGGACCGCATAGGACCGAAAAGGACCGCTAGAAGGCCTATATAATAGTATAATCCTCCTTTTCTTCCTAAGTCTACACTTTATATCAGAGAAACCAATTTTGAAAAGAGATTATTAGAATATATTAGTAGTAGAATATAGAATTTCAAGATAAATAGTTTAACTAGAGAATCTAAGCTCTCTGATAATACCTTTAATACCTATTTTAGCTATATATAGGGGGTTATGTATACTTAACGAAGAAGTCTCAGATGAAGATGGGGTCAGGTACTAATATCGAAATATATATTTCTTGCCTCAAACACCTAGCTAGCAATAATTATTACTAAACCTCCCTATTAGAACTTAGAAATATACTAGTACTGGCAGGTCTAGGTATTTTAAATAGTAGATTTTCTATATACGAGTATATTTTATATGTTTTCATAGTGGCTGATGCTGAAATACAGTAAATGTTTATGAAGAGACCAAAACAGTGTTAAATAACAGTAATTAAATGGGATGGATCATTAATTTATGTAGCCGAAAAGGGAAGGTCTTAGTAGAATTATGCAATTGCGGTTCACCGTGGTGAAGACCGTAAGGGACCGCGGTTCACTATAGTGCGGTCTCAACCCCCGAATTCGAGACCGCAAGACCGTGCGGTCCGGTCCGCGGTCCTCGACCTGAGGACCAAGACCGCACCATGCAGAGGCCTATCAATACCTATACCCGGTTTAAATGAAATAAAGATTGACTTTTCCTAAACGGCCGAACGTCTAATTCTCTAGATGGAAAAGTTCACATCTACGATTCACTAATACGGCGATTTAGCGACTATATTGGAGTTAAAGATAAACGTATATACTAACTCTATTGGCCGTATTGAGTAGTATGTGAACGCTATAGCGTATTAAGTGGATAATATGGAAAAACAGTTAGGTAGTATGTTAGGTGGCATGAACCATTAACTTGGTGATATGAACCAAAAGATACTGAGCCTGGATCTTAAGCTCAAAACTCTAGATGGCTACTTATTTGAAATTGTGAAGCGTGAGAAGGATATGATGAGAGAGTTTTGTGATTTTGCTGGGAAATAGTTGTCCATTAATTAATATATGTTATATCGCTAGCGTTACCCGTGCGTAAGGAAATCAAAGACTCGAGACGTGTTTATTTGATACTATATGACTGAAATGACTGTAATACTAAAATTATCGTAACACCTCCCACAAATCATCAGGTTGTTTTAACTAGCTAGATTCTATCTAAATAGAAGGAATTAGATGGCCTATATGTTCTAGAAGTAGCCCCCCTCTACTTCCCCGGTCTCCGACTGCTAGAGGTCTAGATATTGCCGCTCTGATTTAAGTAGTCGTGCTGTAGCCTGAGAAAGAGCGTCTTCTAGCGAATTGATAACAGCATACATCCGTTCTTGAAGCTACAATAAAATTTGTTTGGTCTCTTTGTGCTATTAAAGCTCTGCCTTGAGATAGCTTATTTTATAGGCGACCTCCTCTATTTTGGTCTTCAGATCGGGGGAAGTTCTCTTCGCGCGCTGTAATCGGGAAGGTAGTCTCTCGAGATTGGATGAAGTCCCCCTAAGGCATAGAACTTGATGGTCTATAGGTGTGATATCCTCAGAAATAGGCTTAAGGCGCCCGTTTGGATACCGACTTATTGTAATAGGCGGAGAATGCGGATTACTTGGATTGGTAAAATGCTTGGGAATTTGTCTAAGAGACATACGACGCGGGAAGGAGTTTGTATTGTATTATATTTTTTTCTTCTTACTCGATGACGTAAGTGAAGGCGAGTAAGATATGAAAAAGGGCCACCTAAATTGTATTCAGAAATGGAGCCACTATAAGGACCAGGACTATCAGCAAAGGGGATTGACTGTAGTTAGCGCTTATTGAGTATCTGTACCACTTATTTTTCTGCCTGTAGGCGGGCCTATTATGTTCGAAACTAAATTCTAATGAATGATTACTGTATGTGTTTGCCTAGGTGGCGTTTCCCTTATAAAAGGTACACTGATAAATACTGAAAGCCATCGGTATATAGAAAAGTAACGGAGAACAATAACAAGAATAATTGTTGGGATCTACGCTTTCGCGTCTGTTATTGGAAAACAAAAAAGAGAGAAAAAAAAGAAAAACGAAAGAACAGACCCCCCCCCCTCGCCCGCCCCGCCCTAATGGAAACAAACAAACCCCCGGCACCTAGGGATCTTTTCGAGGGGCTTGGGGCCGTTTGTTTGGCGCCTAAGCTAGCTGCGACACTATTTCGGTGATGGCGCGACAATTTAGTATAGCGGGATCTATTTCCCTGTTGTAAACGTGCACTGTGAGTCAAGATAGTGCTGCGACACCTAAATGGTACCCTAGTCCCTATGAGCAGTAGGGCCAGGAGACATTTGGATACTAGGTATATGGATCTCGCCACATCCTCTCTACTTGATGAAAACAAAGAAAGTAATCATATTAGGGTGTTTAGTGGAAATGTCTTTCTAGACTTTTGCACTAATGTCGCCATCCGAAGAAGGGGCTCAACAGGTAAAGTAGGAAACCAGCATATTCTCAGCTACTGAAACCTAATACCGTATTCTAGATGATAACACAAATAGCGGACAATGACCAAAATATTTTTAAGTGCATCGAAGCTCTCCTGCTCTAGGAGCGGTAATTAAAGAACTACTAAGTCCAATTGGAATCTAAGATTAATAGCGATGCGGCGGAATTTCAGCGCTTACGTGCCCATACCCTATAGTTACAGAGGGTGGTTTGTGGACTGCAGTATCAAAGATCGCAGCTTGAGACCTCATTGGCCCACATGGCAGAGGCCTGTAGGGTTATGGCCCGAGATTTGGGGCTTGAAAAGTCCAAAGTGCAGGAGCTCGAGTCTTGTCTCACTGAATTACACCTAAGAATTGAATCGCTGTTGCAGTACTTGGCCCCTGGAGAGCACAACCGCCAGCAGCTGAATAATGAAGGAGCGAATGGTCATCTTCTCTTTGAAAATCAACACCAGCGAGAACTGATCTCCAGCCTGGAAACCAACCTCCGGGAGCGCGAGGAAGCGATACGAGAGCTGAAATCCAGGCCTCAAGAGACAACGCAAGCTTTTCAATTGACGAGTTATAACCAGCCTTAGCCAGATCGACTAGTTCTAGACGGGCTGACTGACGGTATATCGGAAGAGTCAAGCGTTGAGATCATCACAGGGAATCCTCTTTCTTTTAGTGAAGAAGCGAGACAATCTTGTACATAGTGTTTGCAAAATATGTACTGCAAAGGGAATTTCTTTTAATCCTTTACGGAAAATATTGAAGGACATTCATTGATCAGCAGGAGTGTATGGACCTTCTAGTGGCCACAACGACTCGGTTATCGCTTTAATAAATGTGTATAAGCTATCTCAGATCGGCAGCCTAGACCGCGTAAGTGGATCGATCACGTTGTAGACTTAGCGACCCAACTTTACAGATTTGGCTACGCAGTACGGTTGGTCTAACTGGAGCTCCAAATCAGGTTACAGCATCCTAGACGGAGAGTGCACTCCATGGCCCACTTTCTCCGCTTCCCGTAGCCGTCGGCTCTTAACGATCCTAGTTTCGAGTGTTAGACTATAAAGTATCCTCTATAGAGCATTGATTTGACTTTTGAGGGGCTCGGAAAACCCATTCCTGAACCGTCCCGAAGGCTTACGAGCTTGCTCGTCCATGCTTCTGTTCTCGAAACTCCATTTCAGGCCTACAGTTGGTGATAACTAGGCGAGGTCTGGTCGGTCATTCGTAAAATGATAACAGAAGAGTAAAACTAAACTGTACAAATATTACTATATTAACCTGTGGTAATCCACTAACTCACTCGTCTTGGACCTCCTTGGCCCCATGCCTGGCCCAGGGAAGAGTTCCATTCTCCTTGGGAACAGCGCTAGCGTTAAATTGCGATCGGCGCGTTCGTTCAGGCGCTTGTGGTAATCTGCCTGTGCTCCGGTTAGTGCGATCGGTTAGATCGCCGTATGATAGGAAGATCACATGGACTATATGACTTTCGGAGTTCACCATTGACCCGTTGTGGCTCACTTGACCCCTGCTAGAAATTTGGAGAAATTGGGTGGCCAGTACCGCTGGACGTAGGAAACTAATGGAGTTCACCATGTTATTATTTGTCATGCGCTTTCCGGTGGTTCCGGCCTTACTGTTGGTGACTAAAATACCTTTGAAACGGGTCGTCTAATGATCCTTTTTGCAGTTAGGTTACTTTCATTTCGCACTATTTTGACGTCCTTCGTTTTGCTGGGCTTGTGTTACGGACCTCAAAGAGGCGCGGGGGCCGCAGCTATTTAAGTAGCAACCGTGAGCCAATCATCCCACGGACGCTAAGGATTAGCGTCGTCACGTGCGTTCCGGTATACTTAGGCAGGCCCCGGGGGGCACCAAGTACGCAGGTCGACCTCAATGATAATGTTAGCGCGGTACTTCCATCCCCATTTCATGACTAATACCATCCCTAACCGCCTTCTATATTAGTACTAGACTAATACCGCACATTTCAACCCCTTTCCTCTCTTCTAGAAATATCTCCTATCTACCTACCCATCTACCTACCTACCTACCTACCTACCATGGAGATTAATGACCAAGCGTGCAACGAGATCTCTTACCAGTCCTCCGACCAGGCTCCTCGGACCCCTAGTCAGAAGGCCACCCGCGATCAGCGTATCGCAGCGCGTACACTACGTGCTCAGAGGTATACCTATGCACAAATTGCATCCAAATTAGGTATCACCCAGCGCCAAGTCCAAAAGGCCTGTAGTGATGAGAGGCCTACACCACGTAAGGCCTGTGGCCGAAGTCGAAAGCTATCGGAAGAACAACTTGATGAGATAATTGAGTTTATCTCATCTTCGAAAGAAACACGACGAATGCCTTACTCGAGGGTGATTCAAGAACTACAACTTCCTGTTAGCCCTGAGACATTACGAAGGGCCTTGGCTAGACGAGGATATCACCGATGTAAGGCCCTTCGAAAGCCTCCTTTATCCGATCGAACACGAGCACTACGTCTAATCTGGGCATTGGAGCATGTTAATTGGACGCGTGAGCAGTGGGAAAAGGTATTATGGACCGATGAGACCTGGGTTACATCGATCTATCATCGACGGATCTATGTAACGCGTAGGTCTGGTGAGGAGTTTGATGATACTTGTGTACGAGAGCGTATCTCTCATGCACCTGGCTGGATGTTTTGGGGCTCATTCTATGGTAATGAGAAAGGCCCTTGTCTATTCTGGGAGAAAGAATGGGGTAGTATTACTAGCGCTCAATATACAGAGCGAATAGTGCCCTTAATTGATGGTATGGTTACGATGGCTCGTAACCATCTAAATAAGCATCTAATCGTGATGCAAGACGGCGCACCTTCTCATCGGAACCTCTTAACGATTGAGGAACTACACGAACGTGGGATATACCCTATCGATTGGCCACCGTATTCGCCAGATCTTAATCCTATTGAGCAGCTTTGGGATTGGATTAAAGATTAGATTGGCGATCGATACTTGAAAGACTACGATCGGAAGCTATCTTATGATCGTTTACGCGAGGCTGTACGAGCTGCTTGGGATGCGATACCTATAAACTTTTTAGACCAACAGATTGATCTTATGCAGAAGCGCTGCCAGGCTGTTATCGATGCGCAGGGAGGACACACGCCTTACTAAGGGGTAATAATATGTATTCTAGTGGTTAAATTACACAGACTCGTAATAAAAGAGTGGCAGAATATTAGTCATGAAGTAGGGATAGAAGTACCACGCTAACATTATCATTGAGGTCGACCTGCGTAGAAGGGTTCAGGGCAGGAGCCAGAATCGGCCTACGGCTAACCGTCACAATCAATACCCACTTACTCCATAGGACGGTTAGCGCGAAGCAGGAAACGGCCACTTTCTCACCCGCACCCAGATTACACCCTAAATGCAAGAACACGGTAAACCACGTGACCACATCCTATCAGCGATAGGATAGACTCATCAGCGATGAGTCCTGTCGTATCAGTGATGAGTCCCGACTTATCAGTGATAGGAAGAACTAGATATATAAGGACACTCATTTGGCATTATGTATTTAGTTCTTCGCGATTAATTACACATTGTTACTTAGTTACTACCTTTAGTACTTTGCACTTCACAGTTTACCTTTAAGACAACCTAACCTATAAGTAGGGGATTCACTTAGTAGCAATACTTAGTGATTGACTTACTTAGCGCGTACTTCTAGCACGTTCTATAAGATACTTAATAGGATCTATCCCGCAGTAAGGCCTTACGAGGCAACGGTACGATTAAGAGATACTCTTAGAATTCGAAGTTATACCGAGAGGGCCGGAATCAGCCGTGATAGTATATATCGTTATTATACCCGGTTACAACGACGACTTAGGTAACTATTGCCCTTTCTACACTTACTTATAGTGACTAGTCGGCTACGCGTAACACATTAATCGCCCTGTCTTTGAACCGTGAAGTAAAGTTATTATGGTAGGCAACGACAGCACCGTTAAGGGTAAGACTCCTACTAGAGCACCTATAACTAAACCAGACTCCGACGACGAACGGGATAACGAGATTCGAAACCTTAAGGCAATCGTTAAGGAACTTCAAAGCAACCTAAACCTCTTAGGAGGTAACTATAACGAATACGTATTAAGTATAAAGGACTACTTAGAGTAGCTCTATACTTAAGTCGTCGCTTTAGCACTAGCGACTTCTGTCGGAGCACCTAAACTTCTAAAGGCTAAGACCTTTAACGGTACTCGACATAAGCTTCGTGGATTCCTTACTTAGATAGACATCTATATCGACGTTAATAAAGGACGACTCTTTACGGAAGGTAGTAAAGTTATCTTTATATCCGCCTACCTACGAGGGTAGGTATAGGATTAGCTTAAACCCTATATTCGGGAATACTACGAGAAACTAAACACCGAGTGGTCAAGCACTACCTAGAGTATCTTTAATAGCTACACTACGTTTAGATAGCACCTAGAACGTACTTTTAGTGATATTAACGCTAAGAAAACCGCTAAACGAAAGCTAAAGCGTATTCGACAAACTAGTTCTATATTAACGTATACGGCTAAATTTATATAACTTATAGCGATTCTATAATAGGAGGACTACGCTTTAATCCTATACTACGACCACGGACTAAAGTCCTATATTAAGGACAAGCTTATACGAATCGACCGGCTAGATACTATAGAAAAACTTATCGACGTAGTAGTGCGGATCGATAACCGACTATACGATCGATAAATAGAAAAACGAGAAATTAACGGATAGAAACGAGGCAATAGCCGACTATCGTATTATCGCTACGATAAGCGACTAAACCGACTAAGTAGGGATAACGACCCCTATAGACTACGACTAATAGAGCTTAACGTAGCGAGACTCCCCGCCGAAGAGGAAAAACGACGTAAGGATAATAACTTATACTTTAAATATAGAAAAGTAGGATATCGGGCGCGTAAGTACAATAATAAGCGTAATAACGCGAAGCTATAGGCGCGTAAGCGTAATAACGGACGTAATAACGTAAAGCTATAGTAGCTACGGGCGACTTAGGACGACGAGGTACGACCCTAGTAGCTACGAGCCACTAATAACGAGGAATAGATAATAATTTAGGATAATAAATCTAAGGAGTAACTTAGGGCTACCTAAGAAGGGGCTAAGCGCCTAAAGGATACGATTACTAGGGTAACTCTAGACGAGTACGAGCACCTAAAGGACTAGGTTACTAAGTAGGCTATAGAGGAACCACTAATCGGAAAAGAACCTAGGGTTAAGTAACCACGTATTACGACTACGTAGCTAGATAAGGAATACCGCGGCCTAAATAGCGTAGCGTACGCGAAGGAAGAATCTCCTAAGGAAGAGGAGAATATCGAGAGTTAAGGATAGACCTAGTACGGTCCCTAGAACACTATCGACTCCTAGGAACTATCCGACGATTCCTAAGAATAGGGTAAAGGGATCCTAAAGATACTAATCGAGATTCTAGGAACCCCGGAGATCCTAGAAACTCCACCCTAGTTCCCGGGAGCGGATACGACTAAATAGCCTTAAGAGAACCCTATAGACGATCTAATCCTTAAATATTTGAATTAGATATTGACAGATCCTAGTGTATCGGGGGCTGATCCACATAGGACGAAAGGGGACTAGGCAGTAGCTTCCTCTTAGTCATAGGATCCTACTGTCTAGGAAAGGAAAGAATATCTTAAGAACAATAAAGTCGATTGAACTGCTGGCTAAATAGTAGTGTAAACGAGCGTTTAAATACACGATTTGTAGTGGTTTAGGCAGTAAGGAAATAGGGCAGAGATCTAATAATCTGATAGATCTTAATACAGGATAGAAATGTGTAGAAAGGACGTCGGGATCCTTAGTCAAATAGCTAATTAGGCCATGGTCGATATCTCTGTTAAAGAGATGCATATAGAGGGGCTTTCTGCAGGGGAAAAACAATAGTCCGGCCCGGCAGGCTGCCGGGCCCTTAGGCAACACATAAGCATATATATATAAGTATATACCCCTACACACCTATATAGGCTGACACACCCCCTTAGGTCTTTAGATCGGAGGACTGATGAGCTAGAGATAAAAGCAACTATATAAGGTCGTGTGGTAAGTACTCCATACCTATCTGTCTCACAAAGATCTTATGTTTCTGGCGGCTAAGTGGCTTAGTCAGGCCATCAGCAGGTAGGTCGGACGAATTCAGCTATTTAATANACAGATCCTAGTGTATCGGGGGCTGATCCACATAGGACGAAAGGGGACTAGGCAGTAGCTTCCTCTTAGTCATAGGATCCTACTGTCTAGGAAAGGAAAGAATATCTTAAGAACAATAAAGTCGATTAAACTGCTGGCTAAAAAGTAGTGTAAACGAGCGTTTAAATACACGATTTGCAGTGGTTTAGGCAGCAAGGAAATAGGGCAGAGATCTAATAATCTGATAGATCTTAATGCAGGATAGAAATGTGTAGAAAGGACGTCGGGATCCTTAGTCAAATAGCAAATTAGGCCATGGTCGATATCTCTGTTAAAGAGATGCATATAGAGGGGCTTTCTGCAGGGGAAAAACAATGGTCCGGCCCGGCAGGCTACCGGGCACTCAGGCAACACATAAGCACACACACATAAGCATATACCCCCACACACCCACATAGGCTGACACACCCCCTCAGGTCTTTAGATCGGAGGACTGATGAGCTAGAGATAAAAGCAACTAAATAAGGTCGTGTGGTAAGTACTCCATACCTATCTGTCTCACAAAGATCTTATGTTTCTGGCGGCTAAGTGGCTTAGTCAGGCCATCAGCAGGTAGGTCGGACGAATTCAGCTATTTAATACGTAGGCGTTTCGCCTGAACTTCCTGGCGAATCTATAACTAATGAATATCCATATATCGAAGCTTAGTCTAGAAGATAGATCTCTCTCTGGTTAGGAGGTCAATCGTCTGCTTATTATCGTATTATATCATATCCTAGTGGCCAGGGTCGAATCGGATGAATTTGAATAAGCGTCTCATCTAATAGGATTGCTTAGCCGCGTAGCTAAGCGCAAGTAATTTAGCTTCTGTGGTCGATATAGTGACAGTCTTTTGTTTCCTAGCCTTCTAATCGATAGGGCCACCAAACAGGCAAAAGAGAAAACCTTCAGAGCTTTTACGGTTAGCATTATCAGCAAAGCTAGCGTCTGAGTAGGCGGTATATGTAGTTGTCTCTTTCTGGCCATCAAAACAGATTGCTAGGTCTTTCGTCCCATAGAGATATAAGATTAGGTGGTTAACGGCCTCGAGATAGCGGTCAGTGCAGCGTATAAGCGAGCGAGTAAGCAATTGGTTAGCAAAGGTAGTCTCTGGCCTAGTCTAAATTACTAGGTAGAGCGTTGAGCCACACTTCTGCTAGTATAGGTTGACCAACCTAGGATTCGGAGGGTGTTCGGTAGGATAGAGAATGCCGGAAAGGTTAGATAGTAAGGGCGTGGCTGGAGGTTTCCTAGCTAGAAGGTTGAACTTGCTAGCAATCTTCTCTATATAGGCACCTTGGCTTAGCTAGGTCTTTCGAGATAGTCGGTAACGTGTGATTCGAATTCCTACGAATTAGCTGAGTTCACCAATATACTTCATCTCGAACTTCTCCTCGAGAGATTGTCGAATGCAGTTAGCATGGTCGGTTTGGGATGTATAGTATATAGCCAGGAAATCATCAACGAACACTATCATAATAACGTGGCTATTAGTATATAGGGCAGGATCCTCTAGGCAAGGGCGGAGGCTAATAGTAGAAAGCACCTTTCTAATATCCCCTTCCCATTTCTTACCAGAGATCCTTAGACCATACACTACACGTTTCAATCTTAATATCTTACCAGTTGACCCTAGGCCTGGTGGATACCGGCAGAAAACGTCCTAGTCTAATTGGCTATTCAGGAAAGCGTTCATAGTATCTATCTAAAAGGTCTCGAGGTCGAATTTGGTCATTAGGGCTATAAGCGTACGGAAGGTCCTCGCGGTAAGCGTGCTGGTCCTAGCGTCCTAGAAATTAGGTGATTGCTGGTCGCCTCGCACACACAATCTAGCTTTGAAGCGCGTGAGATTGCCCAATTCGTCAGATTTATAGTTAAAAACCCATCTTATCGGTATAAATTGGTATTTTAGGCAGTGTTTCTGGCTAATTTAATGGCCACAGTCTCTCACATAAGCTTGATTAACTAGATCGGTAGAGATCGGTTCAAAGGCGTGCATATCAAGAAGCTTATTGAATTTAACCTATATAGCCTATTTAAACTCGCGTTGGTAGGGGTAGTCTCGCAGATAGCCATAATCAGATGGTGCCGGCGGTAAGGATGAGATAGCCAGCTGTTTTGGTAGTAGCTAATTGGCTGAAAATGCATGGTAGAAAGTAGCGAGGGCGCGATGGCGCTTATCGTCGTGGTCGTTATTAGATGAATCATCTCTAGCGTGCTTACCTAAAGAGGAAGGTAGGTAGGCTAAGTAGTCGAAATCAGAGTTATCTATTAAAATAACTAGTGAAGGAGGGCGGTTAGGGACGTTAATATCAGGGTTAAGGGCCTTATCAGATTAATAGGCATCCTTCTACTTAACTGGCGTGAGCGGTAGGTCTCCAAGGATTTAGTCGTTAGGAGTAAACTGGTTAAGATCGTCTAATTGGTTAACAGAATTACTACCCACACCCCCTTGGCTAGGTTGGTCCTCTAGCAAATCCTCCTGGTTAGCTAGATTAGCCGGTTTAGGCAGGTCTATCTCATTAAGAATTCGTGTGGCAGCTAGGTCGTCAAGGGT
Organism: Penicillium brasilianum; assembly: GCA_001048715.1. Classification (NCBI taxonomy): domain Eukaryota; kingdom Fungi; phylum Ascomycota; class Eurotiomycetes; order Eurotiales; family Aspergillaceae; genus Penicillium; species Penicillium brasilianum. The sequence continues at coordinate 512,795 of CDHK01000014.1, forward strand.
GAGTAGTAATTGAGATAAATCGTTAATAATCTCAATGCGATGAGGAGGGATTTCGTCGCTATAGAAACGTGTTTTATCGAATTCAACGTCTCGTGCACGAACAATTCTTCTCTTTGAGGGTATCCAGATTCGCAATATGTTAGATGCATCGTAACCAACAAGATAGCCAATGGCAGCGCGAGGGCTTATCTTAGCTAGTTTCGGTATGTTATTGATTCTGACGAAGGCTTTACATCCAAACACACGTATATTGGATAGGTCTGGCAGTCTCTTTAGCCAATAAGGGGCTTTATCTCTAAGGTAATCAGCGAGAGCTTCGGATGGAGATTTCCAGTCGAGAGACCGGTGAGGTATTCGATTCTGGATGTAGATAGCAGTGAGAGAGGCCTTATTCCAAAGATAGCTTAGTAGGCTAGCACCCTAGGTCATCTACCTAGCCATCGCGGTTATAAGCGCCCCATAGCGCTCGGTAAAAGGATTTTGAGATAGTTGGTAAGGAGGAGATAGCTCTAGGTTCAGACCACGAGCTCTAACCTCGGCAGAAAGGTCTAGTAGAAGGGCGGTTTTACCGTCGGCGTGCACAGTAAGAATCTTTAGGTCGAATTAGGTCTCAAGGAATTAGATTTGGCCAAAAAGGGAAGTGGTCGAAAGGGTCTTATCGGTAAGATCCTCGCCAATCTAATACTTCGTGACAGGATCAATATAGTGGGACAGGTATTTAGTCCTAGCTAGAGATAGCGGTTAGTAGATGAGATCCTAATGGATAGATTCGAAAGGCCTAGTGTACTCGATTAGTCGTCGAGAGATTTACTGTTTAGCCTTAGAAACTTTGCAGGTTTCACACACATAGCTAGGTAGGGTGGTCAAATCGATCGAGACATTAGATAAGTGGTTAACTAGATAGGATAGGACCTCGTGATTCACATGACCTAGCCGCTAGTGCTAAAGGTCTAGCGAGGCTATCGCGTGGCGAGGTGCGTAGGAAGATGTGAAGGCTAATTTACTAGGGTCCTTAATGAGGTCTAATTCGATAGGATTGGGTAGGGTAGGAATCCTAGAGACCTAATTGGCTGTGTTGATAGGAGATTCGGGAGCCATACCATTAACTATTAATTGGTCCTATTTGATGAGGTATAGACCAGATTTCTTATTCAATCGGCAAACAGGTTTACCGTTCGATTCCTCTAGTATGCAATCTCTCCCTCGTAGGTATAGGCCTGCACTAGCAGCTTTCTCAGCAGAGAGTAGATTCATATAGAAACCAGGCGCGTAGGTAACATCCTTAAGATTGATCTTGGTCCTATCTAGGCTATCGGTAGGTCGGAAGCTTGTCCTTCCAAACCCTAAGATAGCAGTCTCTGTATTACCTACTCTCATAGAGGAGGGAGATGGCTGATAGTCGGTTAATAGGTCGAGGTTATTGTAAATGTGTAGGGTTGACCTAGTGTCAAAACACCATATATTATTAGCCGGTTGGTTAGTGTGAAACGAATTAAATGCGCGGTTAGCCTGAAGAAGAGATAAGACCTTCTACTTAGGGACGTACGTGCTAAACGCTGCCCTAGTAGTCTCATCTTCCTCTAACTTAGCCGTTGGATTGGTCGAATTAGTCGAATTGGTCGTTGGTTGGTGCTTAGCAATCGCGCGCTTATAGGTAGTTCTAAACTTCTAATTCCTATAGGCCTCTTTGAAACGGTCTTCTGCTGCTTTATTAGATTGCTAGTTAGGTGGCCTAGCCTATAGGTTGACGTATAGGTAATCGTTAAATCGGTGGTTGCCATCGTTTAGCTGGCTATGATAGGGGCAAGTAGGTCGGCTGTGGCTATCGAAATTGGTCTGATTACTACTACTATTATTAGTAGGATTGCCGCTGCTGGCGCCGCTGTTAACGCCGCTGGCGCTAGTAATAGCTTCTGTCCTATCTAGATTTCTGCCTTAGAAGGTCGTCCCATAAGCAAATTTAGCCTGGTGAATTGGCGGAGCTAGGCGGATAGACTCTATATAGAGATTGATGAGGGCGGGAAACTCTGGTAAAACGCCGAACGAATAGACGCCGCTTTGCTCGTGGATGCGATTTATCCAAACAGTAACAAAACTAGGTGATAGTGGGGCAATTACCTTAAGGAACTCGTAGATGATTCGCTTAGTATCCTCGAATTCAGATAGGCCAATCTCTCTAGCTTTAGTGTAGTAAATCAGCCACTTCTGAACCTATGCATCGTAATTAGTCTTTGGCGGCGGCTGTGTGCGCAGATTTAACCAGTTCTTAGAAACCTAGCGCTTACGAGATAAATTGGTAGGCGCATATATTAGACGAAACATGTTAATAACGTCACGTAGAGAGGATTGTGATAGGATTAGTCGTTTGTTATTAGTTAAAACTAAGTTACGAATCCCTTGCTTCAGACGGTTAATTGATTTCTGGTAGTGACGGAAGCGGTCTAGTTGGCGGTCATAGTCGCGTAGGATAAGATTATAGCGTGTGAGAGCGTCACCTGCCAAATTAGGAAGATCTCCTAGTAAACTAGCAGTAGGGTACTCTAGTTCTTTAGGTGGCTGCCTGAGGTATTCGACTGCCACTTCGGGGTTTATATAGACCCATAGTCCCTACGTAATTACTTAGTCTTTGACTGCTACATACCACTAAATCCAATCGGCTAAGGTCCTTAGCTGGAAGACCAGCCAGTTAGTTTCTGATATAGTGGTAAATGGTAGGTAGGAAGTAATTGAAAAGATAGAATAGAACAAATTGGTCAAGTAAATAAGATAGAAGGTATAAGATCAAAGGTTAAAGGTATGCGACCGGTAAGAAGGGCTAAACTAACAGAATTCCGTAAATCGTGCGATCTGATTGGTTAAAGTCAAGGCCGTCGGTCGGGGGGTTAAGGTCTTTGGTCTAGTTTGAGACGGTCGGGCTTATAACTAATAGATCCTAGTGTATCGGGGGCTGATCCATATAGGACGAAAGAGGACTAGGCAGTAGCTTCCTCTTGGTCATAGGATCCTACTATCTAGGAAAGGAAAGAATGTCTTGAGAATAATAAAGTCGATTGAACTGCTGGCTAAATAGTGGTGTAAACGAGCGTTTAAATACACGATTTGTAGTGGTTTAGGCAGCAAGGAAATAGGGCAGAGATCTAATAATCTGATAGATCTTAATGTAGGATAGAAATGTGTAGAAAGGACGTCGGGATCCTTAGTCAAATAGC
>CDHK01000014.1:526871-577104 GCA_001048715.1 Penicillium brasilianum
TATCTCTAACTTTTAAGGGATATCGAGTTTCTTAATATACGCATAAAGTTCTACTATAATTAATCACGCTAGGAGGCGCCGGACTTTTAAAGGGGGGAGAAAGTTTACCTTTTACGACGTAATATTCGCACTAGACGACCTAGCGCGAAACTCGACCACCTTAAATTAGGACTATTCGAAATTAAAGAAAAGATAGGACCACTTAATTATCGACTTAAGCTACCTAATAGTATACGACGTATCTATATAATATTTCATATCTTATTATTAGAGAAAGTACCTAAGAACGCCGAAATCGCTACTAATATTAAAGTTAAAGAAGTATCAGAAAACGAATATAAGGTCGAGGAAATCCTAGATACTAACAAAATCAGCGGAAGGCCTCACTACTTAGTAAAATAGAAGGGATACGATACCTCGGAAAATATATAGGAACCTATCGAGAACCTAATAGGCTACCACTAGCTGGTTCGATAGTTCTACCGGTAGGAGAAGGAGACCCGGGGGCCTCGATAAGCTAGGAAGCGTCTAGGTCGGCCTAGGAGAACGATAGATTATTTAATAACTAAGTTAGAGTAGGATCCTCTAACGTCGCCGTAAGGATACGGTTGTTAACCGTAATAGTAGATCGAGGCACCTCGCCCGCGGCACGAGTACTCTCTACCTCACGATCTTTTTGCTTAGAAGCAATACGCTCTTTTTTAAGACGCTCGCGCTCTTTAACCTCGCGACGCTCTAACTCTTCTAACTCGGTAACTTCCTTAAAATCCCGAGCAATGAAATCACCTATACATTTCTATAACAAACGTTTTTATTTTCGAAGACGAAGGAGTTTAGCAAGAATAGCCTCCTCCTCCTCTTTAATTTAATTTTGAGACTTAACTAAACGACGCCACTCCGTATTAGTGAATAACGGGGACGGTATCGCACACTTCACACCACCACTAGCGCGGACGTAATCACTATAGCGGTTAGAATAGTCGGTACGAATACACACTCTTTTAAGGCGAATATAGCGTTCGTAGGGGATAACGGATTAAAAACCTTCGTCCTCGATTCGACGGGTTAAAGCGTTTTTACGGACAGACGCTTTAGAAGACATAGTCAGCGAGTTAGGCCATAGGGGGAAGGAAAATATTGAAAAACGGAAAAACAGTATATATACCTAAGGGGGGCACTAACGTTTAAATCCTTTAAGGACAAAGGATAGGGAAGGAGGGGATAATATTACGGACCTCAAAGAGGCGCGGGGGCCGTAGCTATTTAAGTAGTAACCGTAAGCTAATTATCCCACGGACGCTAAGGATTAGCGTCGTCACGTGCGTTCCGGTATACTTAGGTAGGCCCCGGGGGGCACTAAGTAGAAGGGTTTAGGGCAGGAGCCAGAATCGGCCTACGGCTAACCGTCATAATCAATACCCACTTACTCCATAGGACGGTTAGCGCGAAGCAGGAAACGGCCACTTTCTCACCCGCACCCAGATTACACCCTAAATACAAGAACACGGTAAACCACGTAACTACATCCTATTAGCGATAGGATGGACTCATCAGCGATAAGTCCTATCGTATCAGTGATAAGTCCCGACTCATCAGTGATAGGAAGAACTAGATATATAAGGACACTTATTTAGCATCATATATTTAGTTCTTCGCGATCAATTGCATATTATTACTTAGTTACTACCTTTAGTACTTTGCACTTCATAGTTCACCTTTAAGACAACCCAACCTATAAGTAGGGGATTCACTTAGTAGCAATACTTAGTGATTGACTTACTTAGCGCGCACTTCTGGCACGTTCTGCAAGATACTCAATAGGATCTATCCCGCAGTAAGGCCTTGCGAGGCAACGGTACGATTGAGAGATACTCTTGGAATTCGAAGTTGTGCCGAGAGGGCCGGAATCAGCCGTGACAGCACATATCGTTATTATACCCGGTTACAACGACGACTTAGGTAACTATTGCCCTTTCTGCACTTACTCACAGTGACCAGTCGGCTACGCGTAACAGCTTGGTTATCCTTTAGGTTCTTACTACGTATGCCTTTAGGTTCTTACTACAGTACGTATGCGCGTCATGTCTAAGCCCCACGTTCCATATTCCCCGAAAATTCCCCGAGGTTTACAATCGCCACACGGCGTTGTTTTCTAATCTGCCTGATAAAATGAAAATAACTCCGAGCGTATTAGAGTTCTCGAAGGAACTATTGCTGGCCCGTCCCGAAAACTTAGGTCTGCTACCTCCAATCACTTAGCTTGCTGAAATTCTAAGATGCTCCATCACCAACAGCGCCTAATACCCAGCCGACATTGGCCCCGTAGGATCACTCTCTAGTCCAGAACGTGATATTTCGGGGTCATGCTTAACTGGAAATTTTTGGTGCAAAACACAGTTTTGTCCGAATTCCAGTGTTCTATTTTTGAGGGAACATTATGTCAAGGTATAGTATTCAAGGATTTTAATACAGGGAAAAGCCTCGGAAACAACCCGAAGTTCGAAGGGCATACCTGTAATGAATAGTTGTCGAGATATGGTGGGGTAACTTACCACCTAGACAGGGGTTATATCTAGTGACGCACTTTCCTTTATGTTTCGTATAGTAATTTCGTATCTATGCTACTAGTCATTACTGTCTCAGCTTGCTCCGATAATACTACATTACAGATATCGAGCAGTAATGCCGGAACCGCCGTTAAAATCCTCAAAGACACAGTGCGCAACCCCCCTTAGGAAGTTAATACCTGGAAGCGTCCGTGTGTATGTTCATCTTTAATTGGGCCGAGGCACCAAAACAGTGTCGCAGCACTAAGATAGTGTCGCAGCACCAAAACAGTGTCGCAGCACCAAAACAGTGTCGCAGCACCAAANACAGTAAGAATCTTTAGGTCGAATTGGGTCTTAAGGAATTAGATTTGGCCAAAAAGGGAAGTGGTCGAAAGGGTCTTATCGGTAAGATCCTCGCCAATCTGATACTTCGTGACAGGATTAACATAGTGGGACAGGTATTTAGTCCTAGCTAGAGATGGCGGTTGGTGGATGAGATCCTAATGGATAGATTCGAAAGGCCTAGTGTACTCGATTGGTCGTCGAGAGATTTGCTGTTTAGCCTTAGAAACTTTGTAGGTTTCACACACATGGCTAGGTAGGGTGGTCAAATCGATCGAGACATTAGATGAGTGGTCAACTAGATGGGATAGGACCTCGTGATTCACATGACCTAGCCGCTGGTGCCAAAGGTCTAGCGAGGCTATCGCGTGGCGAGGTGCGTAGGAAGATGTGAAGGCTAATTTGCTAGGGTCCTCAATGAGGTCTAATTCGATAGGATTAGGTAGGGTAGGAATCCTAGAGACCTGATTGGCTGTGTTGATAGGAGATTCGGGAGCCATGCCATCAACTGTTGATTGGTCCCATTTGATGAGGTATAGACTAGATTTCTTATTCAATCGGCAAACAGGTTTACCGTTCGATTCCTCTAGTATGCAATCTCTCCCTCGTAGGTATAGGCCTGCACTAGCAGCTTTCTCAGCAGAGAGTAGATTCACATGGAAACCAGGCGCGTAGGCAACATCCTTGAGATTGATCTTGGTCCCATCTAGGCTATCGGTAGGTCGGAAGCTTATCCTTCCAAACCCTAAGATGGCAGTCTCTGTATTACCTACTCTCACAGAGGAGGGAGATGGCTGATAGTCGGTCAATAGGTCGAGGTTATTGCAAATGTGTAGGGTTAACCCAGTGTCAAAACACCATACATTATTAGCCGGTTGGTTAGTGTGAAACGAATTGAATGCGCGGTTAGCCTGAAGAAGAGATGAGACCTTCTGCTTAGGGACGTACGTGCCAAACGCTGCCCTGGTAGTCTCATCTTCCTCTGACTTAGCCGTTGGATTGGTCGAATTAGTCGAATTGGTCGTTGGTTGGTGCTTAGAAATCGCGCGCTTATAGGCAGTTCTGAACTTCCAATTCCTGCAGGCCTCTTTGAAACGGTCTTCTGCTGCTTTATCAGATTGCCAGTTAGGTGGCCTAGCCTGTGGGTTGACGTATGGGCAATCGTTGAATCGGTGGTTGCCATCGTTTGGCTGGCTATGAAAGGGGCAAGTAGGTCGGCTGTGGCTATCGAAATTGGTCTGATTGCCACTGCTGTTATTGGTAGGATTGCCGCTGCTAGCGCCGCTGTTAACGCCGCTGGCGCTGGTAATAGCTTCTGTCCCATCTGGATTTCTGCCTTGGAAGGTCGTCCCATGAGCAAATTTAGCCTGGTGAATTGGCGGAGCTAGGCGGATAGACTCTGCATAGAGATTGATGAGGGCGGGAAACTCTGGTAAAACGCCGAACGAATAGACGCCGCTTTGCTCGTGGATGCGATTCATCCAAACAGTAACAAAACTAGGTGACAGTGGGGCAATTGCCTCAAGGAACTCGTAGATGATTCGCTCAGTATCCTCGAATTCAGATAGGCCAATCTCTCTAGCTTCAGTGTAGCAAATCAGCCACTTCTGAACCTATGCATCGTAATTAGTCTTTGGCGGCGGCTGTGTGCGAAGATTTGACCAGTTCTTAGAAACCTGGCGCTTACGAGATGAATTGGTAGGCGCNAGTGTCGCAGCACCAAAACAGTGTCGCAGCACCAAAACAGTGTCGCAGCACCAAAACGGTGTCGTAGCACCAAAACGGTGTCGCAGCACCAAGACAGTGTCGCAGCACCAAGACAGTGTCGCAGCACCAAGACAGTGTCGCAGCACCCAAACAGTGTCGCACTTGAAATGGTAAAGGTATTTTTTGGGTGAGAGAGTGTCTCTGATATCAGAGAGAGTCTACGTGGATGAGTTATCCGCGGGACTACCACATTCGGCTCTTTATTCAGCTGTACAGTACTGTACCTCTCTGCTTCAGACTCATACTGTACAAAGTTGAGATAGGCCTTTGTTTCTCTGATATTGCTACGAAAGTTAGCTGAACATTCTAGATCACAATGTTTCTCACTACCTGGTTTTTGTTGGCGAGTATCGGCGCATCGCAGATGGCGAATTTATTATTGCCAGGTTTTCAAGGGCGTTCACTTGAAGCTAGTATCAAAGAGATGGTACGTACAATATACAGAAAGCTCTTATTGATTAAATATTGTGAGAACACACTAATTTTATAAAGAATCTAAATATTACAACTTATATCGTGGTCTGCCCCAAGTCTATTAAAGCATCGGAGTGTGGGATACCCGGGGATGGCATGACTGTCATCGCTGCGCCGACATTCGCAGAGTTGAGGAATTCAAATAACGTCAACAAGTGAGATAATCTTCACCAATCCGTAGGCACTTTCTAATTCATGTGACTGCTGTATAGCACCGCATCTTTATCCTGCGACATTGCTGGAACAACCTACGCATCCTGTCATGCACGGCAAACAATCTCTGTATAGGCTACGTTAGCACTAAAAGACCTGAATTGGATGGAAATACCGGTCATCTTAACGACTAAGGAGGCTATATTTACTCCTTCATCTTTACCAACTGGGATAGCAAGCAGAATAACCATAGATATGTCATTAGTCTCCTATCTAACCGCCGTATAGGAGCCAACTGCCGAAAATATGGGACCCTCTATAAATGTCTTCTCTTGGGTATTATATCGTATTTTAGCTTCGATGGTGTTGTTTTCTATGGGTTATATACTATTGCTCGCTTTTCTGGATTGAGAAATTATCCCGTTTCATCATATGCAGCCACCTTAGATCGCGGCGACACCCCGGACCAAGTTGAAAATCTAACTTCCGAGGTGTCGTTTCTATGATCTTATAATGCATATAGCCATCAATTGATTTCGAAAATATAACTTTTCTCTTCCTCTGCTCCACAGAATTTACAAGTCATTGTTTACCGTACGGCCGTGCTCATTCCTCTACTGCAAATACTCCTAATCCAACGAAAACGACGTAAGTATTTGTATGTGACTAAATAGGGGGCTCATTGATCAATCAACCAATTATCTCTCGTACGGCTAACCTACAATCCCGTCCTTGTCCCTGACCTCCTATTTCCTCAGTAATTTGCAAGTGGTAATGCGGCACTGCCAGCAAGATGGAGATATATATCTTGGGTATCGCTCACGGCTTTATGGATTTTCTGGAACTCGCGGTTGTGGACCCAGAAGTTCCATTCCTTCTTAGTCCAGGAGGTCTTCCTATCAAAAAAAACCTGCAGATCCTTGACTTGGAGAACCAGACTCATCTCCTCTTCGAACGAGGTGCATCCCATGATTGCCAAACAAGACTGACAGAGGGTGTATATGTTGATATGTCGCTTAGCAGGAAGAATGTGAGACCACATGATTGTGAAAGAAGATCCCGGATCATAGGGGACAAATTTGATGTTAAACTTCTGGTTCCCAGAGACTGTGCATGAGGCACATGACCAAAATACCCTCCCCTTCATTCTAAGTCTTATTAGATATCCATTAACAATCTCCACATCGTTTTGCAACTCACCTTCACAGTGTTGATTGAGATGGACTGTAAGGTGTTTTGGACGTAGCAAGAGTGAGATAGAAGTATAGTGTTAAAGTACATTAATAAAGGCCTAAATATATACATAGCAACCAGGTCTCAATAGGGACTAGCTTGCGCTAGGATTCTGAGACATAGTCGCACAGGTGGGGCGCGATCATTTCGACTTTGTTATACGCTAGCTATTACAAACACCCAGAATACAACTGGAGATGATATATAATATTCAAGAGTTCAGTATCTGACTTCAAAACATTTGAAAAGCAAAGTTAATCCGGAAAACCATCAAATCAAATGACGACCCTAACAGACCTCCCATTTGAAATCTTAGAACTCATTGCATCTAATTTGAGCGAAAAAACAATCAAATCATTCTCGCTGGTAAGCAGAAAATGCAGAGCAGTGAGCAAACCCGATATGTTAAGAACAATCAAGATTACATACTCGGAGTTTGACTTCAATATGCTAGAGGAATTATCAAAATCACCTCTGGCAGCATATGTAAAGATCCTCCATTATGATGCCTCGGAGCTATTTGATCCCGGTATGTCACACATGCTCGAAATGTAGACTGTATATTACTGTATGCTTACATACACAGAAATCCAGGATTGGGATTATTTTACCTCTTGCGTATATACTCCACAGGAGTATGCAAAAGAATATAAAGACTTTTGTTGGAATCTCAGGGGAAACAGCTTCGCTTATAAAGCAATTTATACCTATTTCAAACACCTAATTATCGACAAGAAAGCTATCATGGAGGAAAGAAAAGATATCAATGAATTTACGGAAAGCCTTCCAAGCCTCATAGAACTAAAGTGAATAAAGTTGTAAGTTACTGGGGAGCACGAAAATCAGCTGCTGTGGTTTTCAAATCGACTATTTATTGACAGCTGGAACTCGTTTGCTATCCATTTTGAAGCAGTTCTGAGAGGTATGATATAAGCGAAGTGGAATGGGCTGACTATTCAGTCTTTGGAGATACATGGGATGCCTTTAAGGTAAGCCAATGAATCTTAAAGTATTCTGGAGATTGCGGAAAAAGGACTGGCTCTCGTAAGAAACTTAAAGTTAGTGAACAGCCCGGGCTTATTGGACATGATGTCTGCTGTGACTTTGCCGTGCCTACAGAGATTCGAAATCACAGACTGTTGGCTCCTAGGCTAAAAGTTAGTCCGGTTCCTAGAAGCTCACGATGGGATTGTGCAGAATGTGGAGTTCTATAGAATAAATCTGTTCTAAGAAAGATTTATCCAAGGAACTCGCTCATCAACTTGTGAAAGAACATTTTGGGAAGTTGTCACTGAGACCGGAAATACTGTTAAGGTTGAAAGCCTAGTGATCACATCACTTTAATGTAGATATACAACTAGCCTNTTGAACTGCTGGCTAAACAGTGGTGTAAACGAGCGTTTAAATACACGATTTGCAGTGGTTTAGGCAGCAAGGAAATAGGGCAGAGATCTAATAATCTGATAGATCTTAATGCAGGATAGAAATGTGTAGAAAGGACGTCGGGATCCTTAGTCAAATAGCCAATTAGGCCATGGTCGATATCTCTGTTGAAGAGATGCATATAGAGGGGCTTTCTGCAGGGGAAAAACAATGGTCCGGCCCGGCAGGCTGCCGGGCCCTCAGGCAACACATAAGCACACACACATAAGCATATACCCCCACACACCCACATAGGCTGACACTATATCTTTAGTATCTATAATAGACTCTTTACCTACCTTAAAGAGGCTAAGAAGAAGCTAAGATATAAGCGTATACGTTAGAAGAAAAGTATACTTTAAGCACTTTAGCTAGCACAGAAAAAGCTCTCTAAGTATTATAGTGTAACCGACAATAGCCTATATAGTATAACCTATACGCTTATAATAATCCTTTACCTATTAAAGAAACTACGGTACTTTAATAATAAAGATTAGAGGGGTAGGGATATTAATTTTATAAAGTAATATTAAGAAGTATTTCGAAATAAGTTTACAATATATTAGAAATAGGCTTAGATCGAAGCTTAGTAACCTAACGCCTTAGAGACTATTAATAATATAGAGGATAAAGAGCTTATATTACTTTACGATTCGTAATAAACCAAACTCCCTACTATTACGTTTAATAGCTAATAAGATAAAGTTACATAATATCTCTTAACGGGTAAGTCTCTGGTTTACTTAATCTAATAGTCTAGTATAACTAATAAAAATAAAGGGTTAAGTAAGGGAAATCCACGTGTTTACTAGAAGGAATATAAATAGGAGTTTCTAGTACTTACCAAAATAGCACGAGATATTCTATCGATTCCTGCTAGTGGAGTAGGAGTTAAGCGCTTATTTAATTATACTCGCGATATCTATTATTATCGCCGTAGGCAGCTAAAGCTAGATATAATTAGGGGTCTAATACTTTATTATTTCTTATCTAAATTTAAGCTAAAGTAAATAGAGATTAAGATAATAAAGGAGTATCTCTTATCTAGTGAAGCTACTATACTTAATTAGAGCCGTTAATCTACGCTATCGCTTAAATTCCTAGAGCCGATTAGTGACGATAAGGAGGAAGGAATCGAAGGATACTAGGAAGAGTTATAAGAGGAGGAATCGGATAATAATAGAGATAAGTTAGTTATCTCTTACTCCTTAAAGCGGCCTATAGATATTTCAGATCTAGATAATGGTGTCCTATAAGGAGAAACAGCATTCGATAGTATATAGGCACGGACTAGCAGTGGGAGGATTCGGAAGAAACCGCGGCTTCCAGATAGATTTAAGATTAGTAAGCTATAGTACTATATATTAAAGAATATTAAATTCATTTGATATATTATTAGCATAAACTTCTATATCATAGTGGAGTAATTTATTTAACAGTTATTAAGAGACTCATTACAAAACATTACCTCGAAATTTGCATAAGTTATGCATACTGAATGTGATCACGAGGCTTAGCATATTTATACTGTTTTCAAATCCACTGGATATCCGCGGATATCCAACTTTTTGAAGTTAAAATCCGCATCCAATCCGCGCGGATAGTTGGATATCAGAATCGCATCCATATCCGCAATCTGCGGAGCGGATGTAGAGCGGATTTGGATTTTCGCGGATGCTGCCGCAGCCTAACTCAGGTTTTTAGAAATCCTGGTTAAATAACGTAAATCTCGCCCGCCACGGTCACCCCAAATCACTATACTAAAAGCGACTTTTCAGGTAATACTATATCGACAACGAGAAGACATTATCACTTAAATTTTATAATCCTATGATCTATTTATATACGAAATACTCTACTATAGCTAGTATGTTCAGGAAATGCGTTAGCAAAGATATGCTCTGATTGAGCATTGTAAATCTACACCTCTATGTTATCACATCTCAAAATATTTATCGAGCTAATAAATCTACATAGTACGATATAATTTATGCTAAGATCCCTTGAAACCGTATGACTAGCCTTAAATCTTTAAATATGAAGTTTAAAAATCGCATTTAGTATGGTGTGTTGGTTGGGGTGGCCCGCTCGACCGCGTGACTCGATCGGCCGGGAATTAGGTTAGTTAACTTGAGATATCCCCTTTGAAGCTGCTTAACTATCTGCCTACCCCGAGTAAGCGCGAAATTCCATTTCTCTATCTCCTTGGTACAGATAGTAACGAATTTCCAAAGATTACAGCTCAATGAAAAATCATAAAACATTTAGGCAATATCCGATTTACCCACATATTAGCCATCTATCTCTCTCACAAATTTGGCCCCAAAAACATGTACTTTTGCCGAGAAAGTCTACTCAAGTCGGAATATCCGACAATTTGCCTCACACGGGTGGCAACAAAGCTATCACCTGGTCGTTAGTACGTTGGAACTGTACCATATGGTTTATCGTCCTACTTCAATAGATGAAATTATCCGAAAGGTACCTTTAGCCTGATACAATCCCCGGCATCTTTACTTTCTTATTCTCTTCTGCGTTCCCCATTTTCAACTGAGGCCGCCCGGGATATCCGGAAGTGTTACCCGCCGATCGTCTTGAGTTGATTTAAAAAGGGATTGTCAGGCCTGTAGAAAATCCCACTGAAAAATCAATCCACAGTTATTTTTCTTGTGCATACGGAAATGTCGACGATCTACACCAACCCCATAATTCCTGGTTTCGCTCCTGACCCATCGGTGGTCTTCGTCGACAATACCTTCTTCCTTGTCAACTCCTCTTTCCATGTATTCCCCGGGCTTCCTATCTATGCTTCAAAGGATCTTCAGGCATGGACGCAAATTGGTGAGTAGTGTTTCTATATGCTATCTGATGAGGATTTGGTACCTAACGTCGAGAAGGAAACGCTTTCAACAGAAAGAGTCAGATAGACCTCTCCAACGCGACCACCGACTCTTTTCCCATCGGTCCGAATAAGAATCTTGTCGCTGCGTTAGGCCTATTTGCGCCGACGATTCGGTGGCACAATGGAGTATTTTACATTATCTGTACAAATGCGGTTCGCCCAGAGGGCGGGGAATTTCGCACCGATAACTTCATTATCTCAACAAGAGACATCTGGGCCAATGAATGGAGTGATCCTATATGGTTCGTACTCGATGGAATTGACCCAAGTTTGTTCTTTGATGATGTTACTGGCAAGGTGTACGTTCAGGGATCATACAGAGATGGGGATATAGGTGCTCAAAAGTGTTCAATCCGACAATTTGAGATCGATATCACTTCAGGAAAAAAGCTCTCTGAGACTAGACCCCTGTGGGGATATGAGCTGGCTGCCACAGCTGAAGGTATCGGCGATATTGAAGGTCCCCATCTCTACAAAAAGGATGGGTATTACTATCTGCTAGCTGCAGATGGTGGTACATTTGAAACCCACAAATCTGTGATCGCACGGTCTAGGGACATCTGGGGTCCGTTTGAAGTCTACAAGAACAATCCTGTGCTTACCGCTGCTGGAACAAATGAGTATGTCCAGAACGTTGGACACGCTGATCTGTTCCAAGATGGAGCTGGAGCATGGTGGGCTGTTGCTCTAGGAGTGAGAAATGAGACTGGCGGTAGATCACCGATTGGACGAGAAACGTTTTTGATCCCCGTGGAATGGCCTGTTGGAGAATGGCCTGTATTTGGTCGCGCAAAATTGCAATTTGAAAGAGCCGCTGTGTCTTCTCAACCTGGCAAGAAGGAACTGTTGTTGTCCACAAAGCGGGTGGATGATGTCTATCTTCGCGACGCCAATTTAGATGATTATGAATTTTCCGACCAAGAGAAGTCCATCAAGATTACACCAAGTGCGAGAGGACTATCGGCAACTCACGGTACTACAACATTCATCGGCAAAAGGCAAAGATTTTCCAACTCCATTGCTACCACAACTCTCTGCGTTCCCACCGAACCGCATGTGAAGACCGGACTCTCCCTCTTCAAGGAGAATTTTCGGCATGTTGACATTTGCTATGACACAACTACACACAAGATAACACTCGAGGCTTGCCTTAAATTGAAGGGCGAACCCAAGGTGGTCGCAGAAGTTGCAGTTGCGGCCCAGATAGTCCAAATGAAAATATCTTCATCTGCAGAGTCCTACGAATTCTTCACCAGGGCTGAAACTTCCGAGGAATGGGTGTTGCTTGGGTCAATCGACGCACTGGACATGACGGCATGTGATTTCACTGGGACTCTTCTTGGAATTTTCGCCGTTACGGCGGCCCCCCCCCGGCAGGTCGCGGGTACTGTGAGATTCGAAAACTTTGTTGTATCTTGAAAGATCTCAAGTTGGTATTTCAGGAGGTTCTAGTAATTTACCGAGTCAATAAGGGTTCTTAATTAAAAGAAACCAAGGGATTTTACAAAGTGGCATTGTTTTAGGAGTAGGATGTGATGGATTGAACGGTAGTAGGGTTAGGATAGTGGAACATAGCCGGAGGATACTAGTGCTGTCCATGTGATGAATGGTAATATCCCCAAGAATACTTGTAATGATCACTCACAAACTTTGAAATCCCCAATGAAGAGACTGAGACGTTAGAAGAGTAGATCAGAAGATATGTGCTTATTGGGATCCTTGTTTCAAGAAAATTTGCCTCATAGCATTAACTATCAAGCCTAGCCGCTCCGCTTCAACCTTCACAGTCATAGGAACTTCTTCCAGCAAGCTCTTTCCACCAAAATTCCAGGCAAGGTGGATTTGGGTCCTCAAATATGTCAAAGAGGGTACATTACAAGGGGGTTAAGGGTATCGTAGCGAGTAATAATGATCAGCGGAGTAATCTACTCAATCTTGAGGAGATCCTTTTTTGCTCAAGCAGGGGCTGGGGTCGTGGTCTCACGAACGGCCAGTGAGGAGATATTGAATAGTAAGTACTCGACGACGTACTCAAAGACTGTGTCTGGGTCCTCGATAATTTTTTTTTTTTTTTTTTTTTTTTGGGTCGTAAGACTTTTTGAAGCAGAGACTGGCTACATATGGCCACAATCGCAAGCTAACATGAGTATAGAGCAGCGTATCAAGGGCAGGGTTGGCTTTTTTCCCTGAGTGGACACTGAGGAATCTGATTTCAACACGGCAGTATGCTATAACCTCAGCTACATAATGTATGTCAATACCAAGATTGCGGGAAGCAAAGAGGTAGATAGTGAGTCATTTCCAACCCATCAAAGGGTATTTCACTCTAACATCAAAAATGTTCCATTTTCGAGCGAGGTCAATGGCGGTTTCGCCATTCGAATCTTGGGTATCAATTACCATTCCCCCCTGATCGTAAAGCCAACCAACCAACCGAGCCTATTCGCACATTCCTAACTTTCTACAATCGAAAGCAATTGCTTCTACGGCTAGATGACCGAGGCATTCTCGATCGGCCCTATTATATTTCCTCCAGCAGTCGTTTTCCAGCAGAAACTAAGCAACCAGAGCGTTATATTTAGTGAATACTAGATAGAGGGGAGTTCTTCCCTTTTGATTAACAATACAACTAAGCTTAGGGATCTCCTTCCCTAGTTTTTTGACTACCTCTAAGCTATCATACACCATAGCCAAATAAAGAATGTTCTACTCTTCGAACTCTTACCTTCTAAGCATCAATAGTAAAACATCTAGCCTTTACTTCTGAACCGTATAATAGAAGGTATCTTTAGTGTATAAGTTATTAAATATAAGAGGCGGAATAAAATCTAACTTAACTTCGCCTCCGGTGAGGGTAACTCTAAAGTCCTCTTCGGGCGCATCTCTATCTAAAAGAGTAAGGACTTTAGAAGTTAGCTCACTTTTTTTTAGAGGTCTACTAAGGTTTTTACGTATTTAAGGTCGGCGAGATTTCTATACTCGAGCGTTGCTATTAGTCTTTTTATTATTAAGCTACGTCCTTAGACGAGCTTATTAGCGGGTTTATACCATTCAAATTTTACGCTAACGGCGAAAGTGATATTTAGGTAGAGGAGCTTAGCTTATAGGGTAAGTTTAAGAAGTTATTAGCCTACGAGAGAATTATATAGGCTATTTAAATATCTCGAGAAGTGGTAGAGCACCGTCCGCTAGTAGGCTAAAAACGTCCTATTTCAAAAATTAATGTAGTATAGTACTTAGCTAAGAAGTTTAGAAAGCCACAGACTTTCACCCTAACTATTAAAAGCTAACTTCTAAACCTAAAAGCTACTATTTTAAGCCCTCTCTATATATTTATCTACTCCTTTAGCTCCTAGGAACCCGTGCGTATATTCGTATTCGTAAATCGTATAGCTACCGTTCGTAATCTTTACCTACCTTATCTATTTATATACCTATGGACTAAAGCACGATGTTTTAAATACTACTAAATAGTAATTATACTACTTATAAGCCACGATCTATAGGGAATCTAAGTATAGACTAGTACGTTCTACTTTAGGGCTAGGAATATTTTCTAAGTAGACGAAGGGGAATCTAATATCGAATATAGTAGTAGGTATATAGCACCGATATAGAAAGTGAGAGGTTTAATTCTCGGAACGAGATTAGCCGAGCGAATAGTAGGGCGGAGAAATATATAGTGGAGAAGATATAAGAGTAAGAATAAAATCGTTAGTATTACTCTAAGCGAGGTAAGTTAAATATACTTAAGTGCAAAATCCCTAATAATACTACCTTACGGCATCTAAGTATATTACGGATAGAGTGTAAGATAGAGATATATACCCTACTCCCGAATTCTAATTACGCGAATAAAAGCTCCTAGGAACTTAAATATACTTTTCTTGTTTCCTAGGAACAAACTAATCGTCGGCTACTTAGGCCGATCTTAAAAACATTATCCTAGAGATAAGCGTTACTATCCTAGTATATCGGTAGGGTGTCCTATTATAGGCGTAGGCCTAGATCTATCCTATAGCTAGTTCCTAGAAACGTTAGCCTAATTACGTCTATAGTTCTATTTTTTAGGAAGAATCTTAGTGATTTTATAAAGGGAATATAACATATTCGAAATTCATAACTTACGGGCACCGTATAAAGACTAAGTACGGGGTATTTTTTTTTTGAAGACACCTCTTAAGTATGTTTACCGGTTTCTGCAATAAATAACCTATATTAACGTAAAGTTAGAAACGTCGTATTTCGCCTACTAAAAGGCAAATTGAATATTTCATAAACGTATAGATACCCAAAATTGTTATAAATTCACCTTCGTCCCGCCGTGAGCTATCTATCTTATACGCCCTTCTTTCACGATTAATCATTTAGACGTCTATACACCTCGTGTCTCTACTCTTTCCTAGATTTCTTATTATATAAGCTTAGTAGATACTATATTACGGTTATCTAACGAGCGCTAAAGATAATTATCTAATTAGAGCTATTTAAAAGTTAAATATCAGTTTTATAGTTACGAAAACGATATATACTCCTTAAGCGAATCACGAATTACTTTATGTGATATAGCTAATAGCTTACTTATGAGCGTCTAGGAATCAGTCTTAGTACCTAAGAGCTTATACTATAAAACAGTTAACTATTTGCTACTACTTTATAAGGTCTATATTAACTTATATCGCTCTATCTAGAGCGTGAAACCCCTCTAATAATAATTTCCCCGCTTTCAGCCTAAGGATGATATATTTACCTCTTATTCACTAGACCCGATAATGTCTTAGGTGGCTCTAGGAGCTAAAGATATCCTAGGAGGTCCACTATATAGCTATATTAGCCGAAACACTCCGAGGAACTGACTTTTTATAAAGCCGTATAGTAGTAGTATAAGCTATTTCCTAGAAAGTAGACGGCATAGTATCCTAAGTCCGTCGCTAGATCTTATATAGGAGTGTAGTTTATATTTTATATAAATATATCCCGGGGGGTATTTCGTTTGTTATTCTTTATATAATTTAAGCATTTTCGGGGTGAACGAGGTACTAGGCCTTAAGTTCCTTAAATAAGACGAAAAGTATCCTTAACTATATTATATCTCGTAGCGCGACTAGATATATGATTCGTATACACCTTTTAATTCTCTTTATCGCCCTTACGATACTATCTTTAACTACCTTTAGCTCGACGATCGTATAATTTACGGTTATTATACGAGATTACGTTAGATTAGGCCGTAACGTACCTAATCGCTCTATACTATCTTTTGTGTTCGAAAATTTAATAACTAAGGTCCTTAAAAGTATATTGATTCTTGCTCTCCCCTCGGCTTTGTTATCTCTTTTTAGGCTTGTTCTCGTCGCCTACCTACAGTTCTTAAGATAGAGTAGTGGTACCCGGTATTCCCTTTACTATATTTAGTTTATCGAAAGCCTAGCAATCCTTTTTATAGCGAGTTATATCGCGAGTAATATTTATGGATATCCGACCTTATTTATAGGGCTCGATAATTAAACGACCCGCTTTTTATACTATAGCATAATTTACTTTAGAGGTATTGGCCTAGTTATCTACGGATCTATAGCGGTTATTTATTTTATAGCTTAGTAGTTAGAAAGATCTTCTAGTTAATAAACGTGTTTGTGCCTACGTAGAAGGAATAGAATAGATTTAGCTCTATAAGGGACGTTATATAGTGGAGATAGGCTTTAGGCATTTTTCTAAAATAGCTAATCTATACTACACAAGAATTTAAGGGGATAATAATAGTACTAGTGGAGTCGCACTAGCCGATCGGGATGTTACTATATAGTATCGAGCGGCTTCTTAAGAAGAACAAGCCGGCCACTATCTAGATAGATATCTTTAGGGTTTAAGTTTCATAAATAGAGTCTTGTTCTCGTATTAGATCGGTACTAGCTAGGTCCTGATACCTTTTAGATATATAGTATACTAATCCGAAGGTTATAGTACTACTATATTCGAAATTAGATTCCCCTTTGTTTACTCAGAAAATAATTCTCTAACCCAATCCTAAAAGGCGCTAGTCTATATTCGGGTTAGCTTTTGATCGTGGCTTATCCACAATATAGTCACCGTTCAATAGTGTTTAGAACACGGTACTTCTATCCACGGGTATAAAGATAGGCGGGGTATATATTAAGCTCTAAACAATTACGAACGGTAACTATATTATTTACAAGCCACGATCTATAGCTAATCTAAATATTCACTAGCGCTTCTTGAAATAGGCCCGGACAACTATTATCTAAGTGGACAATGGGGAATCTGATTTCGAATATGGCACTGCCGTGTTCGAAATCAAATTCCCCTCAGAAAATAATTCTCTTAACCCTATCCTAAGAAGCGCTAGTAAGGATTGAGGTTAGCTATAGATCGTGGCTTATATAATACGAATCTGATGGTTAACGTATTGGATAAGCGAGCCGGCCACCCGACCGAGCCGGCCACCCCAACCCAAAATCGCGTCTTCCCACCAACCCACTAACTTCAACCAATAACTATGCCACCAGTTCGCTCTGAATCTCGGCAGAAATTAGCCAATCAAGAGGGCAAGATCCTATTAGCCCTATCTGATTTACAGGAAGGCCGTATCCAATCTATTCGCGCGGCAGCTAAGCTATACGATATACCTCGCTCTACTCTGCAGGACCGCGCTGATGGCCGGCTATCACGCGTTGATAAACCACCAAATGGGCGGAAGCTTACTCAATTAGAAGAGGATTCGCTTGTTGAATGGATATTCTCTATGGATAAACGTGGAGCAGCGCCTAGGAAGGCTACTATACGCGAGATGGCCAATATCCTACTAGCTGCGCGCGGTAGCCACCCTTCGCCTACCGTTGGCGTGAAATGGCCAGATAATCTTATTAGCCGTCGCCCTAACCTTCGTATGCGCGCATCAATACGATATGACTACCAACGCGCCCTAAACGAAGACCCAAAGCTTCTGCGAGAGTGGTTTCTTACCGTTCAACGCGTTATCGATGAGAACGGTATACAACCGGAGGATATCTACAACTTTGATGAGACAGGATTTGCAATGGGCCTTATATCTACACAGAAGGTTGTTACGCGGGCAGAAATGTATGGCAACGGCCGTCGCCTTCTTCAACCAGGAAATCGCGAATGGGTTACTGCGATCGAGGCAATTAGCGCTGATGGCTATTCGCTCCCGCCATGCGTGATTTTTAAAGCTAAGGTTGCTATCGCTGGTTGGTTTAATAACCTACCAAAAGATTGGCGAATCGAGGTCTCTACGAATGGCTGGACTAGCGATGAGATTGGCCTACGTTGGCTACAAAAGCTCTTTATCCCATCAACAAATTCGCGCGTACGCGGCCGATTTCGGCTATTAATCCTTGATGGTCATAGTAGCCATCTTACACCTCAATTCGACCGAATCTGCGCAGAAAACGACATTATACCTCTTTGTATGCCTGCGCATGCGTCGCATCTATTACAGCCATTAGATGTTGGCTGTTTTGCAGTGGTCAAAAGGGCATACGGTCGCTTTGTGAGCGATCTTGCCCGTCAAGGATATAACCATATCGATAAATTCGATTTCTTAGAGGACTACCAACGCGCGCGGCTAGAGGCCTTCCAAAAACCATCAACTATTCAAAATAGCTTCGCAGCCACTGGTCTAGTACCAATCGATGCAGAAAGGGTCCTTTCAAAGCTGAATATCTCTCTACGAACGCCTACGCCACCAAACAGCCGGCCAAGCAGCAGATCTAGCCAATTCACACCAAAAACGCCTAGGACCGTCCCCCAGCTATTCAAGCAAGCTTCTTTGTTAAAAGATCTATTAGATCAGCGGTCGCAAAGCCCTCCAAGCCCGATCAAAACCGTGGTGGATCAGATGATTAAGGGTGGCTATCTAGCTTTGCATACCGCTGCCCTACTTAGCCAGGAGAACGCCAATCTACGCATAGCCAATGAGAAGAAGCGCCAGAAACGCCAGCGGTCAACTAGGCAGATACCCTGCGAAGAGGGCCTATCTGTTGAAGAAGCTATACAGCTAGTTGGGCAGCTAAACCAGCCAGTGGAAGGTGATAGGGTAGGATCGCATGAGCAGGGCGAATTGCCTAATCAGGCAATTCAACCACGCCCTAGGGCGCCGCCTAGATGTAGTGGGTGTGGGCAGATTGGCCACAAAATCAATCGATGTATTAATCTTTAGTATTAGAAAATTGAATGCGTTTTGGTAGAGATATTCGATTTTGAAATTTTTTAATAGGGTGGGTGGCCGGCTCGGTCGGGTGGCCGGCTCGCTTATCCAATACGTTAGTGTGTAACATGGTACTTTAGTTCATAGGCATAAAGAAAGGAGTAGGCTCTATATTCTAAACAATCACGAACGATGACTGTATTAAATATAGGCCACGATCTACAGCTAATCTAAGTTTAGACTAGCGCGGTTTTGGATAGGGTTAGAGAATTACTCTCTGAGTGGAGGCGGGGGAATCTGATTTCGAATACGGCAGTACTATAACAATGCGAAATTGATCACTCAGAACTAAACACTACCGTCTGTTGTGATACCTGGCACTTGCTGCTCAGGAATGAAGCCGCAACATCGGAAATAATTCCTGCTCTATGTATAGGAAGAACCAAGTTGATTGGAAATCAACTTGGACTTCATGCTGTATATATAGCCTCATGTATTTCCTCAAGAAGAAAGTCAAGCTTCCTTTTGTATTTACAACAGGTTATGAGCCCGAGTGCAACCACTCGGGTGCCGTCTCTACTCACACCGGGACACATTCAATTCTTTGACTTGTGATTATATATTACCCCGCCTCCTCAACATCATGTCGGCTCTCGTCCAGGACTCCCCCGACCGGGCCGTCATAGCCATTGAGCCTCTGACAGGAAGCGATAACTACGCTACCTGGAAGCGCCTCATGACTTCCTACTTGAAAGCCAGGCAGGTCTAGGATGTGGTGTCGGGCGACCTCCAGCGTCCAGATTGCCAGTTCAAATATGCTAAGCCAATCACGGCGGATATCACTCCGCTTGTGGAGCCCCACCTTAATAGGGCGGTGCGGCAGAGGGCCATCGAAGCACGCCTCGAAGTGGAGGTCCAAGCTTTCGAGCGTCATAAGGAATGGTCGCGGCGCGAAGCCGAGGCCTACCATATCATCTTCCGGTATCTATCGCCCAATATCAGTGTGCACGTCGCGGGACTAGAGACATCCCGGGAGCTCTGGAATGAGCTGGAAGAACGATATCGGCGTATGGAGCTGGCCACGTTTTGCGAGCTGTTCGCCCAGCTTCGCGAAACCACGGCCGCCCGATACGCCAGCACACGGGAATTTATCGATCGTGTGCGGTTGCTGGTACACCGGCTGAATGCCATTGCTCCGGGATCCATCGGTGACCGAACACACATCGCGATTCTGTTGACCCAAATCGGACCGGAATACGTCCTCGTCGTGGATGCCATCCAGAATAACAAGGACCCGGTCAATCCAACGACGATTAGAAACCGTCTCGCCAACGCCGAGCAGACGGTGCAGCGAAAGGACGCTACTACGGTCCCGCACGGAGTGTCAGGCCCCTCAAACAACGCCTCTATCAATACGGTGCAGAAGACCGCAAAGAAATGCACCTACTATAAGAAGCGCGGCTATGTGGCCGTGGACTGCTGGAAGAAACAGCGCGAACAGCAACCACCAAGGGACCATGCCCTAAAGACGGAAAGGAGTGTTTCTGGCTCACCAAGACACAATTTACAAACCATACCAGTAAGCCAGAGGGAAGAACGGCAGGGCCCGCCGACTTCCAAGAGACCGCGGATCAATATCGTGAGGGCGAGGGTGACGACCCTTTATACCCACGCGCCGGCTTCCTCCTCTCGGTGGATCCTAGATTCGGCCGCCACCAGCCACATCTGTTAGGATCGGAGCTGCTTTATTAGCTTACGGCCGTACCGTGAGATATTAGACACGGCGGGCGATCCAGTAGAAGCCGAAGGGATTGGTACGGTGAAGCTCATACTCCGGGGGAAGTCCAGCCACCCCCTAGTGTTAAAGAACGTATATTTCGCGCCACGCATCGGGATGAACCTAATCAGCGTACCGAAGCTATTACGCGACCGCTACTCGGTGGTGGCACATCCACAAAACGTCTTTATGCAACGCCGAGGACGAACGGTAGGGACTGCCTACCACGCTAAGGAGGATCTGTTAATCCTACGGTGCCATATAAGCCCAAGATCCCGAGAGCGAGTCCAACTAGCGAGGGCGCCGACAAACCGTGGGCATGCAGATTCCCTGGAACCGTAGGCGGTGGCCATAGATGTCGACGACCCTCGGGAGTCAAGTGGCGTAGGATACGCATCGCCAACCTCTGAACTCGGTGGTGAAGCTCGGATACTCGAAGAAGATACGTACACAGGAGTAAACCAGGCCTCCGAAGCATTGTAGCACGCTCGGATGGGACATCTGAACCGGGGTGACTTAAGGGTAGTCCTCCGGCAGACCGGCACTCCGTACCGACCGCTGACGCACAGCGAACTGCTAGCAACGCCGCAGTGTCCAGCGTACATATCGGGCAAGCAGCATCAGAAGAGGAGCTCCCGTGTAAGACGGCCACGTCTACACTCGTCAAGAATCTTTAAAATAATCCATTCGGACATTATGGAAATGCCAGTTGCTAAAGATGGCTCTAGGTACGTGATCACCTTTACTAACGATTATTCGCGCGGCTCCTAGGCCTATACCATAAGATAGAAATATGAAGCGCTGCAGAAGTTTCGACAATTCGAGGCCTGGGTGCACCGACAGTTCGGCGCCCAGATCAAAAGGTTCCTCACCGATAATAGGAGAGAATACTTACCGATCGGAACACACCTCGTGTCCTAGGGAGTTAAGTTTAACACGTCGCCGCCATACTACAAAGGGCAGAACGGGCTAGCGGAACGCACGAATCGCACTATCCGGGAGCGGATCAACACGCTCCTGTCCGATGCGAAACTCCCTCCTTCCTGGTGGACCGAGCTCTTAGACACGGTAGTCTATCTTAAGCTACGCGCGCCAGCATCAATCCTACAGAAGAAGACACCGTATGAAGTCATCTACGGGAAGCCACCCAAGCTATTACATCTACGACGGATCGGCTCCCGCGTATGGGTATTGATCCCTAAAGAGCATCGGGCGAAGATCGGACCACGATCGTCTAAGTACCGACTGCTCGGGTACTGCGAACCCAATCAGTACAAGCTTTATGAAGTACACTCTAGAAGGACCATCTTTTCCCGTGATATCGAGTTCGATAAAAGGACCCCTATAGCGCCACTCATCGAGGGGGAAACAGGCAACGACCTCCCGGACAACGCTCCTCCATCACCTATCTTTCCTAAACCAATGCTACCTCCATCTAGTGGGCCACCTACGCCGCCGCTATCTCCTAAAAAACTAGAGAACGCTGCTCCTTATAAGCCAGTTGATAACGTGCCGTCTGATTCTGAACCGGTTAATGTTCCCTCACCAGTCAATCCAATCCAGCACGAAACAGAGGCCACACAGGACCTTGGTTATTCTTTATATAGCCGAAGACGAAGACCTTCCAGGCGTCTCTTAGAGTCTCTAGGCAAGGTGTATGCGACAGGGACATTGAATGTAACTGTCGCAAAAGACGTGGATCCTCTGACCTTCCACGAAGCTATATCAGGACCCAATCAGCTAGAATAGTGGGCTACGATCCAGAAAGAATACGCTTCTCTTCTCGAGCATAGCACATAGGAGAAAGTTCCACGAAATAAAGTTCCCCCCGGGGATCGGATTATTGGCTGTAAGTAGGTATTCAAGACGAAGACTAATAGAATCCGGAAAGCGCGATTGGTGATCAAAGGCTACCGACAGAAACACGGCATCGACTATCACGAAACCTTCGCGGCTGTATCCCGAATGGATTCGGTCCGCAGCATCGTTACGAGTGCCGTGCTGCGTGGGTGGAAACTCCACCAATTCGATGCCGTCACTGCGTTCCTCCACGGTGATGTCGACTCGCCAATCTACATAGAGCTACCAGAGGGCTTTAAGGAAGATAGATACGTTTACCGCCTTCGACGCTCCTTGTACGGACTAAAGCAGGCACCACGGATTTAGTACCAATACGTCCACCGTGTCCTAGTAGCTCACGGCTTTACCATAGCCCAGTCCGACAACTATGTTTTCTATAAGCCTAACTATGTCGTCTGCGTGTACGTTAACGACTTTCTGGTCGCAGCCGCGGACGACACCGAGATCCAGCAGCTTCAAAGGGCCTTAGAATCGGAGTTCAAACTGAACGATCTAGGAAAGCCGCGTTCATTCCTAGGAATTCAGTTTAACTTCCACGCGGACGGATCGATTTCGATTCACCAACATCAATACATCCAAAAGGTCCTCTCCGACTTTTGCATAGAGACCTATCAACCGAAGTCTACACCGATGGCTCCGAAAGTTCTCCTGAATAACGTTCCCGACGGGAGCGACCTAGATGAAGATACGAAGGCTCGGTTCGGGACCGCAATCGGATCACTAATGTATCTTATGGTCGGTACGCGCCCTAACATCGCGTTTGCGCTTAGGACGTTGAGTCGTTTCACATCCCGACCGCAGTCGCATCATCAAGCCGCACTGCAGAGACTACTACGCTATATCAAGGCCACACAATTCTATCGCATCACATACCGCAGCGGGCAGTTGATCGGATACACCGATGCCGACTTTGGTGGCTCGGTCGTCACTAATGGTGCATACTCCACGTCCGGCTATGTGTTCAAACTTACGGGAGCACCAGTTTCCTAGTCGTCCAAAAGACAGGGGGAAGTAGCGACGTCCACGACTCACGCCGAGTATATTGGCCAATACAATACCATCCTTCACCTACAATGGCTCCGCACGTTCCTGGCAGAGACCGACCTGTTTCGATCGCCGGTGACCAACATCATGGCTGACAACCAATCCGCCATTGCTCTCTCCCGTAATCCTAAGTTTCACAAACGGACGAAGCATTTCAACGTGAAGTTCCATTACCAGCGAGCTGTTCTGAATTCAGGAGAGATTAGTCTCGAATATATTCCAACCGAGGAACAAGCAGCTGATGGACTCACCAAGCCTTTGGGGCCTTCTCCATTTATCAAGTTCTGCAAGCTTTTGGGAATCTGCACTGAAGAACACATGAAGGAAGATGTGTAACAGGGATGGCGCTCTTTCCACTATTTCTCCTCTTCGAGGTTTTGAGTGGTTTTACCGAGGCCTGACCGATGTGCATATATTCAGTATCGCCTCGCTAGCAAGGCGATCCTGAGGGGGAATGTTGTGATACCTGGCACTTGCTGCTCAGGAATGAAGCCGCAACATCGGAAATAATTCCTGCTCTATGTATAGGAAGAACCAAGTTGATTGGAAATCAACTTGGACTTCATGCTGTATATATAGCCTCATGTATTTCCTCAAGAAGAAAGTCAAGCTTCCTTTTGTATTTACAACACCGTCCTTCCTATCGAGTGATGAATTCTGCCTTTGTAATCCTATCAGTAGTAGGATCTAGTCACGTGCCTACTTATTTAGGTAACTATTGTGTCACAATCTATCCCAGATATACAGAGGAAATATAGGGAGGATATTATCCCGCCTAGGGACACAGCTTCCTCGATGACCACTAAGAATGATCATAAAAGTTCCTTTTGACACTGCCCCACTTTGCTCCGGGGAAGCAGCCGCGTAATGTTCCTGTTTCTAATGGCTTAGTTAGTTATCATTGCTCCCCGCAGATTGCCATGGTCTGCGTCAGCAAAAACGACGAACATCCTTAGTAGGTATTTGGTGTTTATTTTCCATAGAACTAGGATTGCCTTTGCTCTATTTCAGCTATCCAACAAGCTCAGTATCCAAGGTTCAATGATTAATTAAGTCCCACGATGCTCAACTCATTCTATTGAATATCTTCCATATCCTAGCTATTCGGTCAAACAGAATAATATGATAACTATAAGCAAAACCAGCCCGGTGGTATCGCTTAGTATGTGCTGAGCTAAATATCTGATATGTTCATTACTTTCGCTTATGTCACCACACTTTCCTTACCCAGTGGTCTTTACAGTAGCTCCCATTGTGTTCATTACTCTACCCTTATCTTCTTAGTTATTGGCAGATTGGGGTCTGTAACATCAAGAGCAAGGATAAAATATTTGATTTTTGGTTTACTCTAGCTTTTTCGTCTTAAGCAATCTTCAATCGTTGGATTACTGTGTATAGTAATATCAATGCTTAAGTCCTCTATATTAGAATCTCACTTTAAGTAAATACAGTAAGTACGCGTGAAGAACTAAAAGGTCACTATTCGCAGAATATTTCCACTACGCAATGCTTTTCTAAAGAGAATCAGGATCTCTTTGAATGTCTGTCTTTGTGTAAGGGTGCTCCTAGGAGATAAAAGAGGAGAAACTAGCCGGAAGGACTTAAGTACCCCTAAAACGCGTATTCTTAGGTGTAAAAACTGTAAGATGCCCCAGCCAAAAACAAAAATCACTATATATATAGCGGTTCTAGAATATTAGTTGAATTAACTCCCTTAATCTCTGTAATTTACATATATAAATAATTAAGGGGAATACGGTAGTAAATATACGGAGTGGATAGATACTAATGAGGGAGGTTCTTGTTTAGATCGGATGATAGGTAGTACGACAATCGGATATATAAGTACGGTAGGTCAGCTAGTGTTATAACTAGTTAGATATTAAATTATTAGAAAGGAAAATTTATTCGAAATTCGCGGTATTAAACTGAGTTAAACGCGTATAAAAAATATAAAGATAACTTATCTTAACTAGAGATTACGATGGTCGAGGCTGTAGTATTCATACTATAAGCCTACTAAGGTCGAGGCTATAGTCTATATATAAATCCTAGTGGAGGCTCTAGGTCGGATTTAGTTCTATATATAGACTATACCGGTTATGTATAAATCCTAGATCAAGTGCTAGGTCGGCCTATAATAGGATATTTCACACCCACCCTCTAATAAATAACAGACACCTCTTCGCGGTGCTAGAGACTATTACTTAGTTTAAGCTAAGGAAGCTAAGCTCTATCTCTAACTTTTATACGAAATTTTATCCCCCTCGTAGAACTAGTAATACCTATTTCAGAATCTAAAATCTAAAATATTAACGTTATTTAAAGAATCCTATATATATATAGTTTATCACAGCCTTTAGTTATACGCTCTTTCTGCGATAGCGTACTATAGAGTACACGGAGGATAGTAATGATCGTGGAAGGATAGAGGTATTTAATATTAAACTAGAATAGGGCAAATATAAGACCGTATAATATTAGGTTAATATCTTCTATTTATTTAAGCCTATTACTCTTAAGCCTATTTATCTTAAGCCTATTACTCGTAATATTTCAAGCCTATTCATCCCGGACCTATTTAAATCTAGCCATTTTACGTAAGTAAACCACCCTTATCTTCTAATTAATAATAGTTATTATTTATACCCCTAAATTATTAATCAAAAAAATATTTATTTAATCTATTTTGTAACTATCGCTTACCGTACGTAGTATGAAGTATATAATATTCATTTATTATAGAAAAAGGATTATACTATATTTTATTAATATAGTTACGCTTTAAATAGGGTTTCATTTACGATAATCTACGTTTAAGGTATTTAAGATAGTCTTTATTCAAGATATAGTCCACTAGGGATAATCTTTAAGTGAATCTTTAGCTATTAGGTTATAAAGTCTACGTAGTATTCTCAATGTTTAGCTTTAGCATAGGTCATTCTCTTAACTAAGATGAACATATTCGGGTAAACAAGGTAACCTACTCACCGCTGACTGTGCTAGATTCACATCTAGCCACTAGTGGAATCTTTAAAGGTACGCCGATTAGCGGCTATTTATGGTCATCATTTTAACTAACAAAAACTATAATAGGATACTACTAATTATGTCCTTACCTCTTTTTCCATCGTTCCGATACCACGGTATTACAGTGCGAGTCACTAATAAACTAACCTATCGCGAATTAGGTGATAAGTTACGCATCCTAAAGACATTATTTATATAATAGGCTACTATAAGACCGTAACTAGGTCTAAGATTATCTCCGGTCGGAGTAGAATTACATACTATTATTAGAGATTGCGGTCCTCTGCTTTAGCCACCTTCTACATATTATTCGGTCCTTTTGATTATAGTTCATCGAACACAAAGAGAACTTCTAATCTTAGAAACCATGGAAGTGGCGTGAGTGCTAGTAGGCAGATCAATTCGAAAGGGCTTTTGCGAGTATTTCTACCACCAAGAATGCTATTAAATACCTATATTACCTTGTGTATTGAACAACATTTATATATTCCGCAGCTAAGAAGTCCACTGAATTATTTAAAGGCTAAAGCTTCTCCCTTTTAATATGAGCTAATACTAATGGTGTAATAGGATAAATGTCACGGGCCAGTGCCCGATATAGGTCACGTGTATCACGAGACCTTGGCATGTTGACGTGGAGAACGCGCAGGATAAACTTCCCCTCCTTAAGCTTTTTGTAAATAGCATGTTGGCCTAGTTAGATTGAATCAAGTCTTGCTTCAGCCCTTCACATACAAAAAGCTTCCTTCTACACTTAGAAGTATCATTGGTTATTAGAAAAGCCCTAGGAAAGCGACCTAGGCACTCATTAGAAAGCCCCCTAAATCTCTAGTGATTCAGTGACGAACAGCGATTAGAACGGAATCCTCGCGCATAAAACTCTTAGCGCTCGAGACGTATTAGAAAGCCTTAGGAGATCGCAATTCCTAGGCATATTAGAACATTAGACGAAAAGCGACCGACACATTACCGGCACGCTACATAACCCCTAGCAGCTATACAGCACCAGGAATCGACGAGCCCTCCTAGGTGGGCGCAGACGCTATTGCAGCAGTTAGCACAGACCTAGGCTATGCAGAACGAAGAACGAGAGCGGCACTACCAATAGGAAGCTATATAAGAAGAACGGATGCGTCGTCTCGAAGCAATGTTAGAGCGCCAAGCCTCACTAGCCACGACGATAACCACGATAAACGAAGGACAGGCGACACTAGCCCGATCGGCTACCGAACCGGTGCCGATTCCTCCACGAACAGAGATTATTCACCGACCGAAGCCCCGTCTCCCGGACCCAAAGCTATTCGGTGGAAGCACGAGCGACTAGCTAACCTAGCGAATTTCGATTAAGAATAAGCTTAGTGTAGACGGCGAAGCTATTAGTTCTCCTTAGGACTAATTCATATATATCTTCTCTAGACTAGAGAAGCTTATATAGAAGAACACCGGAACCTTTGTGAAACTCCGCCGAGACACCGGCGAACCACAGGCCTTACTCGACTACCTCGAGAATATCTATGGAGACCCGAATGTTAAAGCACGCGTAGCTAGGCGACTCCACCAGATTCGGTAACCGGAAGATATGAGCTTTTCTAGGTTCCTACCACGGCTAGAAAAGGAATTCGCTGATGCCGACGCTCTCGAATAGCATAACGAGGCTAAGCGACAGATTCTCCTCGGAGTACTTAATAAGATAATGACGAATTCGTTGATGAATCGGGGCATTCCCGCCACCTTTTCGGACCTGATCTCTCGGCTACACGAGATAAGCTCCGATATAGATGCCCTTAATATCACTAAGGCAGAACGGCCGCGTCGGCCGCGTTCGCCTAGATAGAACGACGACGAAATAGATTAGACGCCTACTATGTCGGTAAACCGAACCGAAACCCACACGAAACACCACCGATCTAGGACTAGAGCGCCGAGGCAGGCTTAATAGGTTAGCTAGGACGTACTAGAGCAGCGGCGGGCCGATGGGAAGTGCCTACGATATAGAAAGATCGGCTACTTTATCGGGACGTACGCGCTACTACTAGTATAACGGCCGGGTAGTGCACGAATTACGTCCGCTTCGAGTAAGAAGGGAAAGGAGCGTACGGTTAAAGTGAAGAAATCGAAGCCTATAAGCGACGAAGATTCCGTCATAACAGCCTCTGGCGACGAAGATGTAACTACCGAGGATGGATCGGGAAAAGAGTAGCTCCTGTTCTTAGCCGCGAGCAGGAGCGAAAGGGGGTCGAAAAGCTACTAGAACGTGAGACACCGCCGTTTATAGTCGATGCTAGAGTAAATAGAATTTAATTTACATAAGCTCTTATCGATAGCGGCTACCGCTATTATATAATAGTAAACGAGTCCTTAGTCTAGTTACTCGACCTCCCGCGTATTAAGATATAGCCACGAATCCTCGACGGAGTCGTGCCGAATTAGTACCGAATCACCCACGCTACCTACTTCGACCTCGATATCTACGGCCATTAATAGGGCCGTGTGTTCGCCTATATTATCGGACTATAAAGCAATAGTATAATACTCGGAGACCTATAGTTACACGACGTAAAAGGGCGATACTTAGCAAGGAAAGGATACCTAGATATCTTCACAAAGTCTAGGGAGCGGACGAGGTATTAGA
This sequence comes from Penicillium brasilianum, assembly GCA_001048715.1. Taxonomy (NCBI): domain Eukaryota; kingdom Fungi; phylum Ascomycota; class Eurotiomycetes; order Eurotiales; family Aspergillaceae; genus Penicillium; species Penicillium brasilianum. The sequence goes on from CDHK01000014.1 coordinate 556,245, forward strand.
ATCGTGTAGATCGCACTATTAGGCCTATTAGGGTAAAGGCACTACGTGTTACCTAAGCGGAGGCACTATCTATCCAGCAACTTATGCAGAGCGTATCGGGTGTGAATCGCTTACGAATCGGTAGGGTCTCGCTAGACGACATCGAGAGAGCACTCCGTCCTAAGAAGCACATCGATCCAAAGGATAAGCTACCAAAACACTACTAGCGATGGATAGCGGCTTTCAGCCAGTAGCTTGCTAATCAGCTACCACCACACCGACTAGGGGTCGATCATAAGATCCCCTTAAAACGCGACCGAAACAGCGTCGAAGAGCCATTACTATATGGTCCTCTCTACGGCATGAACAAGGAAGAACTTCTTTACCTACGGAAGACGTTAACGGACCTACTTAGGAAGAACTTCATACGTGTGAGCCAATCGCCCGTAGTAGCACCAATCTTACTAGTGAGGAAGCTAGGTAGAGGCGTACGATTCTATATCGATTACCGAGGATTAAACGAACGGATAGTAAAGGATCGCTACCCTCTACCGCTAATTCGAGAAACGTTACGGAATATAGGCTACGCCCGCTAGTTCACAAAGCTCGATATTATCGCGGCCTTTTATAAGATCCGTATTTACCCTGGAGAAGAATAGAAGATAGCATTTCGGACGCGATACGGGCTCTACGAGTGGAACGTAACTCTATTTAGGCTAACTAGCGCACCGGTAACGTTCTAGAGGTATATTAACCAGACGCTACGAGAGTACCTCGATGATTTTGTGTCGGTATACGTCGACGATATAATAATCTACTCTAACGGAACGCTAGCGGATTACCGCCGAAAGGTCGGCGATATTCTACAGAAACTAATAGACGCGGGTCTATAATATAATATCGCGAAGTTAGAGTTTAAGCAGAAATCGGTGAAATACCTTAGCTTTATTATCGAAGCCGGGAAGGGGATCCATATTGACCTAAAGAAGGTAGAGGCTATTAAGGCATAGGAGAGACCGAAGTCTATACGAGATATACGAAGCTTTATTAGTTTTACGAACTTCTACCGGCCGTTTATCCCCCGATTCGCCGACCTTTCGGCACCCTTAACACGGCTTATAAAGAAAGACGCTATCTTCGAATAGGACGATAATTACTAACAGGCCTTCGTGGAACTAAAGGAACTCTTTATAAACGCACCGATCCTAGCTCATTTCGAGGAGGATCGTTAAATAGTCGTGGAAACTGACGCTTCTAGCTAGGCTACTAGGGCGGTCCTATCGTAATACGGGCCTAATAGGTAACTACGGCTATATACCTATCTCTCCTAGAAGCTATCTCCAGCAGAATCAAACTACGAGATCCACGATAAGGAGCTTCTAGCGATTATACGTGCCCTACGTAAATAGAGACCTAAGCTAAAAATGATGCCTCGATTCACTATCGTGACGGACCATAAGAACCTCCGATACTTTAGTAAAGCATAATATCTAAATAAACAGTAGATACGCTAGGCGGATCTCTTAATAGAGTTCGATTTTGACCTCCGCTATCGCCCTAGTAAGCTTATAGTGAGGCCGGACGCACTATCACGACGGAGCTAGGATATACTATAGAGTATTACCGACGAAAGGCTATCGAATCGCTTCCGAGTCCTACTTAAAAAGGTTAAGATCAAAATAGGACGGTTAGACCCTTAACTAGCCGACTACCAATCAAACGAAGCGATCGACTTTAAAAGGGATATTCCCCTCTTCGAAGAAGAGGAACTCCAGGCAGAATAGAAAAGGGTAAGGGCGTCTAACTTAATCTACTAACGAATCTCCCACGCTTTACTAACGGGAGAGCGCCGAATCGCTACCGAGATAGATATTAAGATAAGCCTATTAGAGTGCTACTTAGACGATCGAGGAGTGCTTTATTTCAGATAACGAATCTGGATTCCTAATAACGAGGTTCTACGTATAGGGATCATACAAAAGATCCACGATTCATACGTCACGGCGCATCCTAGGCGAGACGCTACCTATTCGATACTATCTCGACGGTTCTTCTAGCTAGGAGTAGCGAAGGATATACGACGCTTCCTTCGGAATTATATAATCTACGGACGGAGCTTAGTATGGCGAGATATAAAGTATAGGCTATTAAAACCCCTACCTATTCCTCAGCGAATCTAGGCCGAAATATTAGTGGACTTTATCACCGGACTACCACCCTCTAGACCTACGGGGGCAACGAACTATATAGTGATAACAGATCGGTTAACGAAGGGCGTGATTCTGATCGGAATAAAGAATACGACGGCAGAAGATGTAGCAGAGGTGTTCTTTATACACTTCTATATATATCATAGGGTGCTACTAGCGATTGTAAGCGACCGCGGCCCCTAATTCGTGAGTTCTTTCTAGGAAAGGGTATACGAAAGGCTATCGATTTAACGCCGATTATCCACGGCATTTCACCCCTAGACCGACGGTATAACAGAGCGTGCTAATTAGGAGATCGAACGAATTCTACGTTTATTCACTACGTACTTATAGGATAACTAGAAGGATCTACTACTAATAGTCGCCGTAGCGATTAATAATCGCGATACCGCTTTAACTAGAATCTCGCCATTCTTCTTTACCTACGGTTACCACGTTAACCCGATTAGCATTAACGAAGCAGGGCAGCTAGAAGGCGCCCTAACCCCACCACGAAAGGCAGGCGAAACGTTCGTGAATCGCCTACGAGAAGCCACCGATTGGGCCTAGGCCGCTATCGCTTCCGTATAGGCCCTTTAAGAGGAGTAAGCGAACCGACGTCGATAGGCTGCGCCTATCTATAAAAAGGATGATTAGGTTTGGCTAAACCTTCGGAACATACGCACACGACGACTATTAAAGAAGTTGGATTAGCTACATACTCGATACCGAGTAGTAGACGTTCCGTTACCGTTTACCGTCCGACTCAATATACCTACTAGCATACACCCAGTGTTCTATATTAAACTAGTTCGTCCGGTAGTAACGGACCCGTTCCCATCTCAGCTAGTAGACGATTCGCAGCCACCACCACTACTAGTTAACGGAGAAGAGGAATACGAAGTCGAGCAGATCCTAGCTATACGACGGAGGAAGATCGGACGAGGATATCGTGACGAAGCGCTAGTAAAATAGAGAGGATGGGCTGAGCAAACGTGGGAAACGCTAGATTCAGTGCGGGATTACAGCGCCTTAGATACCTTTAAGGAGTAGCACGGCACCGTTTCGGAGGTAATTCGCTAGCAAATTGGCACCGAAGCCCATGCCGTCGTGCCCCTGATGAGATTAAGACTAGGAGGGGGGTATTGTCACGGGCCAGTGCCCGATATAGGTCACGTATATCACGAGACCTTGGTATGTTGACGTGGAGAACGCGCAGGATAAACTTCCCCTCCTTAAGCTTTTTGTAAACAGCATGTTGGCCTAGTTAGATTGAATCAAGTCTTGCTTCAGCCCTTCACANCAAATTGGCACCGAAGCCCATGCCGTCGTGCCCCTGATGAGATTAAGACTAGGAGGGGGGTATTGTCACGGGCCAGTGCCCGATATAGGTCACGTATATCACGAGACCTTGGTATGTTGACGTGGAGAACGCGCAGGATAAACTTCCCCTCCTTAAGCTTTTTGTAAACAGCATGTTGGCCTAGTTAGATTGAATCAAGTCTTGCTTCAGCCCTTCACAATAAATGCCTATAATGCCTTCAGCCTTAGACGTCTCGGGGATCTCGGATTCCGACTTCTAATTAGATAATGATTTAGTAATAGAGGAGTAGGCAGAGGCATAGATAAGGGAATATCGATCTTTAGAAAAAGCGAAACTATTATCTAAAGAGGATAAAAGAAGGCTTAGCGAGCTTTATTCTATCTTAATAAACTATAGATTCACTAACCCTAGCCGATTCGACGAGAAATTCTAATTAATTAACGGAATAGATCCTAAGCTAGCTAGACTAGACAATATATATTCTATAGACCTAGAAGACCATCCCTAAATATCTAGGTATAATTTTAACTAAAAAGGTAAGGAACGCTCTCGGGAAATATTACAAACTCCGGATAGGTGTCTAACGAAGCCTAAGGCTATCGTCGGAAGGCGAGTAAGATTTAAGGACGAAGCAGAACCTATTAGTGTTCTAGTTATATAATATAGTAGTAACTAGAAGAAGAATTACTAGCGGAGGATCTACTAAATCGGCTAAACGAATTACGAGATTAGTAAGGCAAAAAAATAGGGTGTTTCTAAGCTTAAGAATCTTCTAGATCTTACGGGTAGTAAGGAAATAATACTTAATATACTAATAAAGAGCAGTCCGGTATAGTACTAATATAATTTTAGTAACATCGAAAAAGTCGTTACTATAGTCGCGCCCTACTCTGAAATGTCGAGTCACGAAGCTCAAACTAAGGTACTTCTTACACGGCCGACCTATATTCTAGTTAAGTAGAAAAATATCCTTCCTTAATATCTAAAGCACTCTTCTCTAATAGGAGATTACGAAAGCTTTATTTTAAAGAGTAAGCTTCTAGGTGCCGTTTCAAAAACTAATAGGATTACTTTAAGAGGTTAGATTAAGGACCTCCGTGGCTAAATTAATAGTAGATAATCTAAAGCGTAAGGAATAAAGATAAGCGCGGTAAGCTTCGATAATCTTTAATGGCCTCGGCGATTTAGGAACGGTTATAAGGAAATATAAATAGGCGATATTTTTACCTTCTATTTAATCTTAGAAAGATCGAGATATCTTAGTAATAATACTTAGCTCGAATACTATAATCTTTGTTAGTACTAGTTATATATTCTTTAGGATAATCCTTTAGCGTAGCTATATAGAAATCACAAACTATTAGAAAGATAGATTTATAAGCTCGCTATTATATTAGCTTTCTATTTACGCTAGTTAGCTTATAATGTCCGCTAGACTCTATAAATAATTAGAATATAAAAAAGTTATAATATAGTATATTAATAGAATATGCCGCTTAATTTCTATTTAAGGTGTTAGAAATTACTATCTCGGAATTCCGAATTATTATTACCTAACTAAAATTTAGATAGTAACGACGGCCTTTACTCTATCTAAAGAGATATCTCGGTGTATATACCTTCTTTATTATATAAAAAGTGACTCCCGAGTCATTTATCTAGCGCTATAGGATCCCGATCTAGGCTAGTAGAGAAGATATTCGGGAAGGGCTCAGATTTCTAGTGTAGAGAAGTATAGAAAGTATTTATTACTACTATACCTAGGTATATATTAGATATTTACCCTCTAGAGCGGGTATACTAGAATAAATACCACTATATACTTCTAGCTCTATAGCCCCTCCACTAGATTACGAGCCTAGTATAGCTCTAGCCGCGTTTATAGCTACTTAGCGCGAGAAGTTTAGGTCGGAATAACGGCACGGTTCCTCTATTTATAGTCTTCCCGATAATAATTATCCTTTTAACTATAACGACTAACTACTATATAATAATACTAATAATATGACTAAGAACGACGTTAGCCGCTAACGTACTAAAAGCAACGAATAGGACGCGGGGTCTCTAATCTTAGCTTTATCCGACTTAGATAACCTAGAGCAACACTCCCCCCTAGTATCTATAGCACTAGCTGGTACATTTATGCGGTAGTAAGTTAAACCAGCCTTCGTCCTAACTTATTCCTCACTCATAGTCATATAGATTGGATGACTAAGTGTAGTGAGTCACATCTCCAAGCTACCGACACGAAGTCTATAAGGTATTCTAACAATAGGTGTCTAGAGCGATAGACGAGTAGATCAAGTAGCTAGAATAACCATATATAACAATAGATAGAGACCATTATAGAGCACTACTAGAGACTAGATACCCTAGAAGAAAAAGTGGCGGGGCTATAAGTAAAGCTAGATATTATATACGGCAACAAGGAAGGGGTAGATAAAGGACGTAGATCAGGTAGCCGCAGACGCTAGGCACCGTGAAGCCTACACTATATCCCCTTAATCTCATAACGTGATTTAAATCATCCGTTCCCTATTTCTAGTGGCTATACACTATCCGTAAAGCTACTAATAGTATATTAGTGCTCCTCTAGTAAGGAGTTAAGAGTGGTAATTATAGCGGGTGATTACCCGTAAACTTAATCGCTAAGCGATCTACTGCGATCCGTAGTAGTCTTATACTAGGCACAATCCTATCCTCTAAGGGGCACGAGTACGGAGGCTATAGCATAAAGATAGTACTTTATTACTCCTGTGACTAATAGTTAGGGGTGCTACCTCTAACACGGTAATTTAGGTTATTATATAACGTTATAAATAATATATATCTAAACACGGCTAATAGGTTTTCTATTAGCGCGAGATCCTTAATTATACCTATATAATATTAAATAATTAGAAAAGCATTTCGAGGGTAAATTAGGCTCGCGGTAAATTCTTAGGTAGATAAATCCCTATCTCCCTCGTCTATCCTACCCCGTTCCGTGATTAAGAGTTATTCGCGATCCGGGGCTCGGTAATGCTCGCCTGAAATTACCCCTTTAGATATATATTTTTTACTATGCTCGGGTTAGCGCGATTACTAGGTAGAGACTAGTAATAAGCGTATAATTTAGGGGGAGGGGGGGAAGGATATAGAGCCACGATCTAAAGAATAATAAAAATATTAAGTATATAGCATTATATTAACGGTAAACTCTTAATAAGCTATTGTCGTATAACTATCTCGGAATATCCTTCGAGCATAATTAACGCGGAATCGTAGCGCGTCTAGTTAATCTAGGCTAGTTAATACTTTAGAAGGCGAATTCTGATATAGGGGTCGAAAATAAAGAATATATTCGTTTTAACTCGTTATTATTATATATTATAAAATAAGATATATAACAAAATCATTTAGGCCACTATGAGCAAGTAGTTAGCGTATAGGAAGCTAGGTGATTAGACAGACCTAATATATAGCTATATAGTATAGCTATATAGTGTAATGAAGTTTGGATGGTGAATAGTAGTAAGAGGGTAGTCAAGAATAAATTCAGAACTGAGATTCAAAACTGTTTAGCAGAGGATCGAGGGAGTATTTATCCCTAGATTTTCAGTGGCAATAGGTGGCAATAATAATAAGTGATGATCTCACTATAGAATCGTATAGACCTATATGATATCATATGGTTCTATAGTTCTATAGAGATTCTATAAAGATTCTATTTAAATATAGAATCTATTAATAGAATCTATTTATATAAAGATTCTTATATCTATTCTATTCTATAATCTATATACTCTCGTAGCTTCGTTTCGGTAGATTAAAGAGCTTTAAGTATCTATTACTTCTAAGGAACCTTTTTCCGCCGAAGCTAGCGAATAGATAATTCTAGGTAGTCAAAAAGCTTATTATATATACNAGAGATTCTATAGAGATTCTATTTAAATATAGAATCTATTAATAGAATCTATTTATATAAAGATTCTTATATCTATTCTATTCTATATTCTATAGCCACCGTGCCTAATATCACTCTATTATATATATATAGAAATTTAAAACGGGTCACAAAGTTAATAAATTCTAGGGCATCCCCTTTAGCCTCCTTTAAACCGGAGAACGACGCCTTAGCTCTTCCTTTACTATCCTATATCTAGAGGATACTAGCTCTATCTAGGTGGTAAAAAGTCATATCCTAAGAACTCTTATAAAGATCACTCTTAACTTCTTTAAATTCCCTAGCGAGAATATTAAGGCGGTAAAAGAGGAGAGTAGAAGAGATATACTCTAGAAACCTATGCTAACGAATAGATCTTTTAATATTATCTATCGATAGGAATTTCGGCTAAGAGTCTTAGGTTTGCTCGAATCTAAATCGCGAATCAATAGAATTCTATCGAAGATAGTTATCGTACTAGCGAGTTATTTCCCTTATGTTTCGGAGTGCGTATCTTACTTTAGGCTTAGGAAGTGGTATCTTAGATAAGCGCCACGTCCGCTTAATAAGTTCTTATAGAGAATACGCCGCCTCTCTCTTAACGGTAGTTAGGCGATTATTAGCTTTATAATGTTCGAAAACCATCTTATTAATACGGGGGCATAAGGTCTTAAAGTCCTTCTAAGTGCGAGAAACTCTAGCTATTTTATTAAAGTATTCTTCTTAGTCGGAATCTCCGAGACACTTAAAATTTCCGTAAGAGAGTAGTAGATATTCTATAGGCTCTAAATTAAGATAGTAAAATTAATAACTTCTCTTCGACTTCGATTCTAAAACTCTCGCTATATTAGTTTAACTACTAATATGCATGACACGGTGAGAGGGAGGCCAGAAACGGCCGCTTTTGACGCCGTTTTAGGCCGCTCGCTCACCGTGGGCGGCCTTGGCGTCACGGGTGCCAAAGCCCACGGCCAACCTTTTTACTGCCACCCGTGGTTCGCGTCGGGGTGCCTGGTGCCTGGCCCCATTGATCGACCGATGTCTCTTCGTGCCACAAGCCGCCACAGCGACCCATCCTTGCTCACCCTCTGCCATCTTTCCGGCACAGGGGATCGATCCATTTTGGCTCCTCTGTTGAGCGGTTTTGCTTCCCCAAGTTTCCATAAATATCAACCACCATGGCCCCCGACCGACAGTTCTCCCTTGCTCTTCAGCAACTCCCCCAGCCCCTGGTCTGGATTTCCAACGGATGATTTGCTCCAGGTGAACTCGTATCAACCTCGATCATTGCCTCGATCATTCTCTCGTGCTTCGACGACTCGTCCTTGCTCCTCCTGGCCCTCTTCGATCTCACACTGCGTTCCGCTACCATGCCTTCTCCTCTTTGTCTTATTCTGTCCGACGATGAGAGCGATACTAGCTCAGACCTGCCCGAGGTTTTCTCGGACAGCGCCTCCGACTCTGATTCCTCCACCGCCCCTAGCGTCTTCGATGGCAGCAGCGACTCTGACAGTGAATCCGACGATGAACTCGAAGATGAACTGGCACTGGAAGACGAAGAGGAGCAGCTTTCACCAGAATACTACCTCCAGGAGGCCGAGGCACTTGATGTCTCCCAGCTCCGACAGAAACGGTATAGCCCGAAGACTCAAGAGAGGTTGGATGAGACGCAAGATTTCTGGGATAGGTGAGGCATCTTTACAGCATTCCCGCATACAGTAATTAGGTCACTGATTGTTCTAGGTTCTGCGAGGGCGCAAAGCGCGATCCAGTGAAATGTCTATCCTGGATCTCCGATACAGAGGAGACTGTCCGCTTCCTTAAGGCCCTTTTTTCCTGGCGTTGTGATCAGCGACGTGGAAAGGACGGACGTCGGACCCCGGGGCTGGAAAACCAAAAGCTCGCTCGACGCATTTTGGAAGTGGTGGCATCTGATCTACAAGGCCGCGGTTGGACATGGCCTCAGCAAAGATATCCAAGTTAAGATTCGTGATGTGAGATCCCGATGATTATGAACATCGGCAATTTCATACGACTGACGTTCCCTAGGTGCTCGCGGTAGTTGCGACGGAGAAAAAACTGTCCCTCAAAAAACGCCCAAAAGCGACGATGTTTGTCGAGGATGTAGCTGAATTTGCCCGAGTGATCCTGTCTACGACAGAGATGACTTTCCCTTGTGGTTGGTATCGGATACAGCTCCTCCTTTTCTGTCAGCTGGCCGCTATCACCGGTAATCGTCCGGGGGCGCTACTGAAACTCCGCTTTCGGGATCTTAAGTTGACATTGATTCGGGATCCAAACGGAGGACGTCCTCGGCTTTTTATCTACCTCAGACCGGAATTCACAAAAGGGTTTCTTGGTGAAAAGCAGTCGTAAGTGACATCTAATCACTACGCTATTCCTTACGTTTGCCCTGCTCAGTTCAGTTACATGCGTCTCGACGTCCTTTTTCTTACCATTTTCATCCAGGGAGGCGTTTCCCATTCCGGAAATTATCTTTGATCCCACGTTGGTCCTCAGTCCTCACGTTTTTCTGCTGGGTATTCTGTTCAGAATCGGCGCATTTAAGAGTCTGTCCAATGATAGCCCTGTGCTGGATTGCCCTGAGAAATTGTACCGACTTCGGGTCTTACATGGTCTCGGTGAACAGGAATTAAAGCTGAAAGACGAAATCATGGATCAGCATGTGTTTTGCCAAGCTTTGCGGGAGGCGGATGGGTTTCGATTTGCACCAGAAATGCCACTTACCCGGGGATGGCTGGGCTATAGAATGAAAAGAGGTGGTGAGATTACTGGCTTTGCGGAAGTAGCGAAGCCATATTGTCTTCGATACGGCGCAGCAAAAGCGTTCAACGATAGTCGTGAGTGACCCATTGCGATTCTAGAAATTTGGACTAATGCCGTCTTCTCAATCAGCGGACGTATCAAATGAACTGCAGAACGTCATGCTGCAGCACGCAAGCATTGATACATTTGTGCGGCACTACAGTGTGGGTATTCACGTAGATGCGCAGGCCATTGTCCGGGGCTTGCCTGCTGAGAAGCAACTCATGCGGTTTGCCTGCTCGATGAGTCGGTCCATCGACCCTCGCAGGCCCTACCGACTGGAAGATTCAAGCTGTATCAATGATATCCCCCGTGTGCGTGCCCTGGAAGACACGAAACATGCGAGAAAGCGTATTCGTGACGTTAAGATGCGCAACTATGAAAATGCAGAAGCCGCATTTCTACGAGAGTTCGGTGATGATCCGCTGAGTGTAACTCTCTCCAGAAACGCCCGCAAGCGGAGGAAGGCCCTGGAGAAAAGCTTGAAAAAGCTACGTCAAAAATTCGATTGCGCAGACGAGCAGTATGATCGCGCAGTGAAACAATTGCGGAACGAGAAGAGGCGGCAAAAGCATCTGTTGATTCGTGAGAACCTGGAGCGGTACAAAAATGAGCAGCCAGTGATAGACAGCGAGCGGCAACTCTCTGGAAAGGTTGTCGACGAAGAAGTCATGGGTGCATTGCAGCGAACTGGCTACATGACACCGCAGCATATGACGCTCATTGACAGTATCCTGACTATGCCGGGTACAACGGTCACGAAAGAATACGAACGTCGCATCGCTGCAATCAATGCAGTGATTGCAGTCTGTGATGCGGAAGAGGGTGCTCCCTCGCGGCCTGGTGCGTCGCAAAAACGCTCTGTCGATGCTGTTGATACGCCACCTGCTTCTCCCCTGCCTAAGAGACAAAAGTCTACCCCTTCAGATGAGAGTGACGATAGGTTTTCTCAAGCCATCGCTTCTGTTTGCGTCAAATCTCGAGAAGAGAGACCAACGATATGCTTTATATGTCTTGGTAAGGCTAAACTGCCAGAAAGCAAACGGCTGCAAACGTACAAGAACTCTGGGTCCCTCAGCCGACACTTCGTCAACCAGCATATCAAGCCGTTCCCAAATGACATGCATTGTGAGTGCAACATTTGCGGGGAAAAGCTGTTGTCCAAATCAGGACTCCTGAACCACGCGCAAAGAGTGCATGGAATTGTCTCCTGCTTACCCCTACCAGCTCTGGGCCTGCCCCTCCCATAAATATTAGACGTTTCTTGGTTAAATATGTCTTGCAAAGCGAGGCCACGCGTGAACAGCATACTGATATTTGATCGCATACTTCTTGATTTTGAGAAAAGTCCACAATGACCACTCGTAGCCAAGATATTTAATAACGACTTGTAGTAATAAAATCAAAGCAATAATATGACCGGCAAATTATAGCACTAGCTGCGCCGAATCTTCTTGAGACGGCGAGCATTTGAATCACCACCTACTCCATCCAAGTTTCCCACGCCAATCACGGAGGCCAGAACTTCACTCAATAGGCTACTGCGAGGCTCTTCAGGAAAGTAGTCTTTTCTCAGCGGTTCATCCGGTACTTCACACTTCTTGCAATCCTGAGAACTACCTTTATGACTCTCAAATTGGTGGTTGATCTCCACTGTGCTGGCTTCCCGCTCCCATTCGGCATGTGCTCTTTGGAATCGATCGTATATGTTCACTTTGAAGGTACGGTGTACTTTCTTGGAGGTACTTGACACGTTGAGAGAAGGTAATTGTTGGACTACATTTCGGAGTCTGAAGAGAGAGCAAATATTTCATAGCAGTGTCTTTTTGAAAACCAGGTCCAGAGTTATTAGTTGCGTAACTTTCCACCGCAAGCCGTTTAAAGAACACAGATGAGTCAAACCTATTTTGTGTTAGAAAAACCTAATGCAGGGTTCCAAATTTGATTCAAATTGTAGCAGCATCAACTGAATGTCATATGAACATCGGTATTGATTGCCATTACGAGGCTCCGCATTGACTAGTTATGTTATAATTGTCGACCAGAACGGCGTGGCTCAAAGCTTCACACCCTTCATGGCTCCGGGTGTTCTCGGGGATTTTAGCAACAACATTGCGCACGAAAAACTTCACGCCTTAAGACAATTCATACCATGAGCACACCCTAGGCACACCCAGGACACACCCCAGACACACCCCANTCAGCACACCCTCAGCACACCCTCAGCACACCCTCAGCACACCCTCAGCACACCCTCAGCACACCCTCAGCACACCCTCAGCACACCCTCAGCACACCCTCAGCACACCCTCAGCACACCCTCAGCACACCCTCAGCACACCCTCAGCACACCCTCAGCACACCCTCAGCACACCCTCAGCACACCCCGAGCACACCCTGAGCACACCCTGAGCATTTCGAGGAAAAATATTCTCTCATAGCCGTACATGAAATAGATTGTTACATCACCCGTATATGTGTGATGCTGTGTAAGTTAACTTTCAGCACTACGACTTAACATCAAAGTAGTGATCAGCCATTGATCGATACATTTTTTGCTTCAACATATTTTACTTTTTTTTAAAAAGACCTCATCTTACGTACCGCTATCGCCAGCTGTCGATTGAAGAGCCATGAGCTAGATGAAAAAGGAAAGGAAACCATTTGTTTACCTTCAAGATTGGGGTTAATTATTTGCGTCAAGTTGAGTCCATGTTAGATAGATATCTGAGGTAAAGTTTCCGGTTTTAGCTGCCAGGAATGCCTCCCTACTCTGCGGGCGATCAACAATATTTGGGCTTTTGCTGGCTCATAATATTTATAACATTCAGCTCCCCCGAAGATCTTTCATAATTCTTTCTGAAGTTTATGGATTTATCAACCGTCTCTTCCATTCACAAAGACGGTGAGGGTGCCATGTTCTCGCCGAGTGAATGTGGTAGCAGTACAGCGCAAGGCAGGGCCAAAGACTCTTCAAGAGCACACATCTTGTCGCTTCCTGCCGAACTATTGTACGATATCTTAGACTATCTCCCCGTGAAAGATGTTATCTCTTTCGTATTCTGTCGATGGGATTTTTTCTTGGCATCTACGGATTTCCTCAAGCATGAAGTCGGACCAAGCCTTGAGAACCTTGAGACTCTCACAAAACTGTTCATGCGCTATCCATGGCCGAAAAGGTGGCTACAATGCATAATCCAGCGTGCCATCTCCAGTGAACCGCCAATACTTCGAGATATCGATACGCTCATGGCAGTCCACGCAAGAAATCTGTTACCCGAAGATGTGTTCCGAGTGACTGTTCGTGACTGTGCAGAATGCAATTGGCCAATACTGCAAAGTTGGCTCACTCGTGACCACCATGAAGCGATCGATCATTACTTGAGAAGCTGCCCATGCGCAATTTTCGACACAAATAGCATGAAAATGACCCCCTTGCACATCGCTGTTATGAAGCAGGATACGAAAACTGTTGAAACCATCTGCAAAGTTCTTCGGAACATGAAAGAATCAAAAGAATTGATTCACATAGATCAGCGTGATGAGTGTGACAATACTGCACTGTCTTATGCAATATTAAAGGCTTCCTTGCCCATTGTACAAGCCCTCGTCCGTGTCGGGGCTGATATCAATCGCAGGGATCGCTTCTCCACGCCTCTCATGGACGCGTGCTATCAAGGCGATGAGGAAATCATTTTATATTTGATGGACTGCGGCGCCGATAATGCCATCCGTAACTCCTTTGGTCAATCTGCGCTAGAGTACATCATGATCGGGAAGAGCCGGAAAAAACATGATTTACTGTGGCAACTAGGACGTTCGGCAAGCCAACCACAGCTTAATCAAGCACTTCTACATGCTTTCAACACCTCAAAGGAATTCTGCCCGATTCTGGTGCAGTGTGGTGCGGATCCTCGAGACGTGGGTCTGGAAACGGAACATTACCTTTCCCATTTACATACGTCTGAGCTCCTGGACAGTCAAACGGAGCCTTCCGAACCAGTCCCAGGTAATCCTACACAGCGCGTCGGAGACATCGATCCGGATAACCAACATATTGAGATCGCACACCGATTTTCAACAGAGTCTAGTCCTCAGAGAACATGGGAACGGCGAGAGAGCGACGACAGGCTTCTCACTCGTCTGGCCTGTGTATGTTCAAGGGATGAATATCGACGAACCGATGCATGGTTTCTTGTCGGAAGAGCTATCGTGCTCATTGTACGCCTCGGTCCAATCGATATGTGTACGTACGTTGTACATCCTACGTGGTGCATTCATGTTACGGCGCTGCAAGATGTTTCAGACCCTCAAAGTCGAATCCCCAACATAAAGGTTCTCGATTCACGCGGATTTAAGCGCCGCAAGTATGGATGGAAAAACATCAAAAACATTGTCGGTGTTGTTTCTATGGGAGATTTAACCGAGAATTTCCACCAACGAGCACCAAGGACTTATCTCAAAATCGAGTGGACGGAGATAGAACCCACAGATCACGCGCTGTGTCCAGGTGGTTGCAGCTGGGTCACAAGGACCGAAATTATAAAAATGATGGGCCGCAGTTTGGCCAGTCGAAAAATTGCAGAGGCTTGGAACAATCAAGCAGTTAGGTATGCTCAATGGGAAAGAAGAAGCTAGACAGAGATCCCATGTTTGAGCAAAAAGGTTGTACAAAAACAAGGCAAAGATCAGAAATTGAGAATGTTCTGCCACATTCACGGCTCCGTGTTGATGAATTGCACCTTGGGCATTGGGTAATAGCTTTCCTGTGATATTATTAGTGAGAATGCAATAAGTCTGTAAGAAGAGTGAATATAGTATTCATACCAATTGGGTCTCGGAAAGTGGCCAGCCTTTCGACTTCGATGTCAGAATGTAAACGTCTCCGGTTTTCTTCAATCGAATAATCATTTGGATATCTGCAAAGCATTCTGAGCAGTACTCAGTAGCTTTCCTGAAGAGCGTGTTTCTTCTTCTCCGTGTCTTTTGATCAATAGAGGGTGTGGAAACGGTCTTTGACTTGAAATTGACGTTCATTATGATAGCAAATCCACGGTAGATGTAATCAAGAGGACATTCACAGAAGGTTCTTATGTGCTTAAATTTGGAAATAACTTGCAACTGGATCGTGAGGATGCCACCATACTTTCTACAGGCGTATCTTCTGTAGCTAGACGGTTGAGAAGAACACCGTTTAAAGATCGATATTTGCCATAGATCATAGTTTCTTTCATAAAGCTCAATATTTCGAAATTTCATTCGGGCATGCGTTGATAAACTTTGCTCAACGTGTCTCAGCTAGCCTGTCATGCAATCTGTATTAACAGCTTTTTGTTCACCGTTTCATCAACTTACCCGGCGTTGAACCAAAGAAGTCAACAGGTTAATACGCATGTAGTTCGAATAGTTGAATACTGTACATGATCTCAATATTGATTGACCTTCAGAATTAGACAAATGATGGGTTGAAAAGTTTTTCTCTTTGATGGAGAATGTCCCGCTCCGACATCCACTGGATTACAGTGAGATCCTATATAATCGAGGCAAGGTTCTACCTCCAGTGCTTTCACTCTCACAAAACTGGGAAAATCTTTGCTCGAAGCTCCCAGCGTCTTCATATTCCCCCATGATCATTAAACACTATCTCACACTCGGGGTGGTTGTTCTTTGGGCCAATGCCCATTTGCTAGTAATGGAGCCAGAACCCTACGGGAATGATACTCTCAACAACTCGCCTCTTGCTGCAGATGGAAGTGACTTCCCCTGTAAGCTACGTCCAAATGCATTTGAAATCTCTGGAGAAGCAACCTACCGCATCGGGGACGATCAGGTACTGAAACTCAAAGGAAGCATAACCCATGGAGGCGGCTCGTGCCAAATCAGTCTTACCAAGGATCGTGTTCCGACAAAAGATTCTGAGTGGAAAGTTATTAAGTCGTTCGAGGGAGGGTGCCCCGCAAATGTAGCCGGACAGCTTGTTGGGGGCGCCGATTCCGACAATTCCCTCCATCTTCCCTTCAGGATACCTGAAGGGATTGAACCTGGAAAATATACATTGGCTTGGACATGGTTCAATCGTATCGGCAATCGAGAAATGTACATGAACTGTGCGCCGATTACTGTAATTGGCAACGACCAGCCTGTGGTGCTTGAGAAGCCTGAAGCCTTGTTCCCGCCCATGTTTATCGCCAATATCAACGGCTGCAAAACTAGAGAGATGGTGGCTATTCGTTTCCCAGAACCCGGGAAGTTTGTTGAGATTCCACCTCATGTGATCAATCTTGCTGATGAGAACGAGCCCCCGTGCGTGGGTATTCCAACCCTTCATTTCGGTCTACCAACGGAAGTTGTGCCTTCTGCGCCTTTGTCCGATCATTCTATAGGAATGATTACTTCGAATGTAAAATCAAGCGCGTTGTACACAGGAGTTCCCCACCTCCCTAATTGTTGCTGCCGTTAGAATACAATCATATTCATGACGCTTTGAGGGAAGTGATGTGTTTGCACAAATAGTTGGTGAAAGAAGGTATCATATTTATATCTACTGATCATGTTGCATTTCTTCTAGTCGAACGGTAGGAAAGCGTACCTTGAGTGTCATATCTCTATATAAAGAGTCGTTTAAATTGGATTAATTTGTTCTATCGTCCTCTCCTAGGAGGCGGTTGATAATATCAACGGGAGAGGATAAGCGCAGTTTGATATTGAATTTTCTAAGCTTGATTTGCTCTGGTTTGCGTTTGTTGTAGAATCGGCGATCTGATCAAATTAATGCTGTTGGTATCACCAGCTAGGTACTGTGTACACAGTTAAGTGGACAGTATTTATGCCAAAGCAAAAGTTGATTGATTCGTGTATGATAGATGGGTATTCCAGGTCCTCGTCCAATGCCCCTGAATCTGTGCGGCGGGAGCCGCAGCTGAGCAAGATTACGTACAATATGTCTTTGCTTATTCTGAGCCAGTCAATATCCGCACCATGTCCCAACAACAATTTGACAACCTCACCGTGGCTTGCTCGGATTGCGTGATACATTGGAGTGCGAAATCGTGCGTCCGACGTGTCCACATTTCCAGAATGATCTGACAGCAAGCTTGCGACTAATTGCGGTATATTCTGCTGACTGGCCGAGATCAAAGCTGAGCTTTCCTGGTGAGAGACGTTGAAACGCAGTAGTATTGGTATGAACACAGCCTTCGAATACCTGTTCAACCCAGTTAGTGCAAAAATAGCAGATGATGACTGGAGATAGTCTGCCACACGAAATAATAGTTCGAGGGGTAGTCGAAGGAGCATTGTCGATGTGATCTGATGAGATGTGACTCCGATTAAAGAGATAACGAAAGAAAACGAAACATGTTGTCAGAAAGACCGCAACTAATTGCGAATAAAGGATTATATACTGCAAATTCGGCAACGGTCCGTTAAGCAGAGGCGGATCCAGGGATGGCTTTAACCTCTGGCTCCTAGGAGGCAATTTGAAACAACCTGAGCTCAAATTACGCCCCCAGATTCCTAGGATCTTTAAGAATACAATGCGCAAGGATTCAATATTGTTTAATATCAACACACAATGACACTTACGAACACGTGTTTGGATTTCTCAAAACTTGATGATGATTTTATATTTTGCTTTGCTCTCGTCTATTGAAAGTCCACCAAAAACAATCTATTTCGGAGATAAATGCCTCATCTCGAGCAGCCAATCCTCTTTCGAAAATCAATAAAGGTTCCTAGGAACTTTTGTATCCTAAAACCCGTCAGCTACTTCCAGAGGGAATAGTACGGGTCATACCATGACCAAGTACGCGGTTTTTTCTTTCCCACCTCGATAGTTCCAAGCCGGATATAGTAGAAGCTAGGCCACTTTGAGCAGAGTCTAGCTGCGTGATTGGCTGGACAGGACCTTGTGAACTTAAACGATTTAGGTCCAGACCGTTAGCGGGTTCCGGGGCGTCTAGAAAGAAAGCGCGTGTGTGGAGGGGAAACCGATTTCGAAATTGTCCGTAGTGCGGTACTACTAAGCTATGTAAGATCCTCCAAGACTGTGACTTAACGTTACTACGATATTTGAATGTATATATCGAACATGAAGAGATACTATTACACGTTCGAGCCACGAGCTTGACTATGAGAAGTTCTGCCCTTGTTATCAGGGACATAAAGCAGCAATTTGAAAATCCCCTAGCACTAACACCTTGGAATATCGATTTACTATCAGGGAGTTGCGTACTTTCACCACTTCACCACTTCACCACTTCACCATTTCATCACTCACAACTTCACGACTTTGTGCTCTGATGTTTGCTCGAAATACTCCTTGCGGCGTAAATCCACCCTCGCTACCATCTCAATATTCCTACGTTTATCATGCCCATTCCTTGATTTGGGTAAAGCGCGCTTTGCGGCGCAGATTTCCTCCCAGAAAACTTACGTATCCCTTGACATCGGATTCATCAATCAGAGTAGATCTTCTAAGCACTTGTAACATATACGTATTAGGTCAATCTAGCTAAACTATCTATTGTGCAAAAAAGCGACAGAATCAAAACTGAAAGCAAAAGTTTGCTCAAAAAAAGTAATCGACTTATTAAATCTCCAGCACAGCGCGTAGGCTCTTTTTTCAATGCACAGGGATTTGCGGGGCTCCCGTCACGGGGGCACGCTCGGTCGGAGACGCTTTTCTGGTTCTTGCAACTGTCTCACAGTAGACATGATATGAACCCTTCGCCATGGCCCTTTTTGTCATTCTATCGTTCTCATCTAGTTCCTGCCAATTCTCTTCCCGTGCCATTTCTGTCACAAACTCTTCCCATGTCTGTACAAAACGACTTTCCTGGGACTCGGCGCCGGGTTCGTTTGTTACTTTTTGGACATGGGAACTCGGAGCAGCAGTGGTCTCTCTGGATGGGGAAAGACCCTCGTAGTTGCTGGACCCGTGAGAATCCGTCTGATTGACCTGGGAACTTCGAGGGACACTCTGGCGCGATGGTGTCCGAGTTTGATGCTGGCCGGGATCTTCGGGGCGATTCTCCGGTGTTTGGAGCCGTGAGGTGGATCGCCGAGTGTGGGAACTATTCGACGAAAGCCCCAGTGGACAAGGAGTTGGAGAACGGTCTTCATATGCCCCACCATCGGCATTCTCCAGAAACTTTTGATAACGTTTTTCCTGCTTATCCCAAAACTCGTGTATTTTGACCATAGTTGCGCGCTTGCCGCCACAGAACCGGGTGAACTCTGATCGGGGAATCCAAGAGCAGCCGCGAACCACCTTCCCCTGGTCCCCATCGATCATTCCTTTCCACTTGATCTTCACCCAAACACAGGGAGGGTTCTTGTACTCTTTGTACGGATTGCGCACTTCGGAGGTCACCCCATATATGTCCTCGACGTTATCGCGCGAATACCGCCAGTGTTTCTTGCCGGAGCTATCCTTGTCTCTCAGTGACGAAATGCGAGATTCTTCATCTGAGATATTGCGCATTTCCTCATTTTCGTAATTGGGACGATATTCAAATCTATACATGGCCGATTGACGTGGTCCAGATCGGATAATCACAAACGTCGACCCGCGGAAAGTTCCCCATCCATCAATAAGATCGTCGTGGACTGGGGTGCTGTTGCTGTTGGATGGCTGACCAGATGAAGGGCCCGGCAGTGGATCCAAGCGGCCGAGACTTTCACCGTCTTCAGAGGCCGCATCATCGTGGTTCTGCAAAGTGTCGTCTCTTTGGCTATATGAGGTAGTCCCAACTCCATCACGAGACACCCCCCTCAAAGATGTCTCGGCAGTAGCTCCCGAGTGTGAGTCCACTTCGCTCATATCGGTATCACTGTCGTCTCCTGCTTTTATAGTGGCTGCGGCAGGGGCCTTGTGCGCTGTGGAGGATGACTGTTCACCAGCATGGGAACTGCTCTGACCTTCGTGCCCAACGTCGTCGTGTTGTTCATGTCGGCTGCTAGCATCAGACAAAACTGCTTGATCTACAGCCATTGCAGCCTTTGCGGGGTGTAATTTTCCTTCATTTACTGCTAGTTCGATCTGTTCAAGACCTGAATCTCTCGGCTTCCCTTTGCTTGGCTTTTTGATACCGCTTATAGAGCTGTGCGGTGGTGGCATGATGAGAACCTCGATGGTCAAATGAGTGATTGAATCAAATGTTCATTGGGTTTCTGTAGCATATTATATATTCGAAGAGTCGCTTCAAATATTTACAGAATACTGTAGTGCGAACACACTTTGTTGCTGCTAGCTCGGACTCTTGGTAATTTATCCAATTCGTTAATCAAATGTGAGGTGATCATAAAGTCCATGTATCTCTCTTGTGTACAAACTCCAAGATCTTGATGTCCTAAAAATATTATGCGCAGGGAGGGGCATTTTAAAGTTTCCTTGGAACAACAGGCTGTTTCACGCGTTTTCGGTGAACACGCATTGCAATGCAAGAAGCTGCGGCTTATATCTTATCCACAGATCGCTAGCAATTCAAATGGAACTGTTGTAAGCAGATGAACTCAAGAAAATTGACATCCCCATCATATAGCAAATCTTGAGGCATACCACCTCCTCCAGATGTTTTTAGAACATCTCTGTAACCTGACAGTGCAAATAATCTA